>JNDT01002251.1:0-199769 GCA_000697055.1 Saksenaea vasiformis B4078 | reverse complement strand
GATTCCGAGTTGTGCTGACGAGACATATTGCACAAATATTCCGTGTGAGAACTAACAGTTTCCAGAGTGTAAACTTCCTCATCAACAACATAGTCCATAGGTTCAGGGCAGCCACGTTCATCAACAACATGACCCTGCCCATCTTCATAAAAAAACTGATTGCTCATTTTGAAATGTAAGAGTGTAGAGATGGAAGTGGACCGCAGGATTCACAAAGCTGACGTGTTTATATAGGGATGGATCCGCCAAGCCTTGTGCGACAACTTTGTCTGTGGATACGACATTTGATTTGTCATAGAGCGCAAAAGTCTTTGCACACGTACGACTTCTATTTTTGTCAGCCTGCGACTTCATAATGGACGGGGTGCGACATTGATTTCGGGAAAGAGTGTACACCCAAAAGCCTTTGCGCTCCGTGGAAAGGTTTGGTAGATCCATACCGATGTAAGCACGTCAGCTTTTTGAAACCTGAGATTCATCTTCATCTCTACGCTTGTACATGTCGACATGAACAATCAACTTCTTATGAAGACGGCCAAAACCATATTGTTGATGACAATGGCGGTCCTGAGCTTAAGGGCTATGATTTGATGAAGAAGTGAACGTTTTAGAAGCCGTTAGTTCTCACACGGAATATGTGAAGCTGTTGTGCTAACGGAAACAGACACCTACATGGGAGCGGAGCTTAATTGTGCCTACACGACCTACACAGACTAAAGTTTCCAAAACTGACGTTTGAGAAGGTTTTGAGCGCGTCGACTGCAACAAAATAGCCAAGTTTCATCTTCAACCAGCGCAAAATGACAATTACAATATGAGACGCATATCGATATATCTTTAAAAAGCGTAAAGGCAAAGATAGCCCGCATATTTTGGACGATGAGTCATAAGAGTTATTTTCTAATTTCTTTGAGGAGAATCCGTTGTTTTTCCTGGAATATTTCATAGATTACCTGTTGCAGAGATATAAGGGAACCGAAGGATCCAAACTACGCTCTGTGGATCTGTTAACGGATGCAACGACATGGAAGAAAGCTCCATTTCAGAATTACTTTCTAAATTTGGTATTTTTACCTCTATTCTGTTACACAGCATCCATTCCTTTGATTCTCGAAAGATACTCTAACGCTAATGTTTCTCCGCTTAGAATAGCTCTATTTCCCATTCAAGCGATAATAGTTATCTATCATATTGTGTATAGAATGCATTTACATTTGCATTAACAAGAATGCTTAATCTATAGCTATACAAACGGAACATCTCCGTGACAGGATGTAGACAGCCATCAATCCTTGATCCCATAGCTTTCGCTAAAGTGCTTTTCGTTTTAAGTTGTTTGATAACTGCTTTTGTTGGAGCTGATAGCTTTCATTTCGCGCTCCTGGACAAGTTCGCATTCCCATACGCAACACTAATCGTTCAGTTTCTATTCGTCATCTTTATCGCTAGGAGAATCCGTGACCCATTCCTTATCATGTTGTTGTCATTCGTGCTTTATGCAGGGACTGTATTTTTCGCTACTACTCAAAAAGATCAGGATGGTTCCTCAAATCGTTAATTTTTGCAAAACTTAGCATGTATAGCGTTCTCATCACTCTAGAGAGACCAGGAAGTCCGACACGTAAATAACTCGGCCAAGCCATAATGTTATACTGTACTCATGTAGGTCTCCTTTGGCGAATACGAGCTTCTCACAAGCAGTGTATAATATGAATTAACGTCAAAGAAGTTAGATTAGAACTATATAGCTTCTACCATGAATTTTCCATGGTACACATTGCGAAAGCTTTTAAGTCGTGAGAAAGAAATTTGTAGACAGTACAACGTCTTCGTACGTCGGTGTTAATCCCTTTTCTTCTTCTTTGCTGCGCCCGATCTCTGTTTTTGGAGCGCTAACGTTTCCAACCGTCTCCGCCTCAAAAAGCTACGACGGTCTGGCCGTACCCGTACGATAAGGTAGGGCTTTGTTTTTTCGACCTAGTATCCCTCTGCTTATGATACGGTTATGCTGATATACATAGCATAGGATTTCTAAAAAGACGAGAGTATTTGTGGCGACGTCTTTCGAAAAATTAGCGGTAGATCTATATTTACGTCGACAATAGCCATTCCCTCTCTGTTAAAGTAGAATCAGTGACTCACAGTCCGTCTCTGCCGCATAACCGGCAGACCATTCATTGTGTTGCCCAACAGGAATATCCATATGGTCTTTGTATAGTGCAATCATATTTTTGTAGAAAATGTATGCGTTCATGTTTATTTGTTGGGTGATTATGCAAAAATGTCAAGTGCTGTAAAAGGCTTATTACCCTCCTTTTCTTTTCGCTTTCTTTCCTTTTCTTCCTTGATCTTTTCAATAATTTCCAGCTATTTACGAGGTAAAAATATATTAGTACCCCTGATTTCGCAAGAAGACAACATTTACCTTCTGATCATCCACAACGTTCTTTCGCTTCTTACGCAGATGTCTCTTCAATGCTGTGTTTCTTCCACGAGTCTTCTTCTTTAATTTATCGGGTTCTGCGTTTGCCTCCTTCTCCTCAGCCTCTTCACGTCGTCGCTTCACAATTTCTTCCTTTGTAAGTTTTGTGACTCTACCGATATCACTGGGATCCAGAGTAATCATCTCCGGTTGCAGTTTGTCAAGCAAATTGTGCACCTCCGCTTCTTGTCTCTGCTTCTTAGTCTGGAATGGATTGGCCTCCAAAGCATCGAAGTTAGGTTCACCAGCGCCTATAAGATGGTTGATTAACCGGGCCATAAACTTCTAATAGTACAATATACCTGGAACAACAATGCTTGTTACGCCCTTATCGTGACCAAATCCAAGAATATCCTCATAAGGGCAGAATTTGACATCGAAGATCGGAGAGGACGGTTGCAAGTGACCCATGTAAGGAGACTGCTGCTTCGTTCGGAATGCATCCTTCCAAACCTACCAAAATCTCCCTTAGTAACAGTATTGCGACACGGTGCTATCCACTTACTGCAACTCGGGTACCCCATCCAACACCTAGAAGACCTCTCTGTGAAATAGACAAAGATGTCGCCGGTCGCGGTGTGTAGTATTCCTGAAGCACTTCATACTTTCGAATATCCCAAATCTTCAGCTGTCCATCCAGGCCTGAAGTTGCCATGTAATGACCGGTTTTATCTACTGCTACAGATTTGACAGGTCCCTTGTGACACAACATTTTGACAAGCGGTGTTGACATGGTTGGTGCCCACAGCGTCACCGTACCTAGATCAAGTTTGAGTTATTAATACTATTTCCTCCTGTTTCTTCTCTCAACATGTACCGTTAAGATGGCCTAGATGCATAACAGCGTTCCATGGATTCTGGGTCATGGCATCACAGGGTCCAAGCTTCGTTCGTAGTTCTGCAACAAGTTGACCTGTGGAAGTATCTTGATATTTCAAATAACCAGCATTTCCCTAACCGCCCAGTGAATACCACATGCCCATTTCTTTCAGTGCTATTCACTTACAACTGTTGCCAGCAAGAAGTGGTATGGCAAGAATTCGAGCTTGTTCACTTCGATGTGATTCTTCATTCGATGGATTTCCAGACCCGTTTGGTCATATATGTATACGTATTTCTTCTGTGCCGCCGCAAGCATTGTTTCGTTATGAAGCCATCTAACCAATCCACGTTAAGCAGGAAACATAAAATCAGCAACTAACTCACTTGACGTCACGAACAACTTCCTTGACATGCGTTTCGAAATGCAACCGTCCGCTTTGCCAGTCAAATGCTGCTAAGTGTCCCTTCTTGCCACCAATTAACAAGTGTCTAAATAGCAAATTCAATACTAGGTTTCTTGATTCCTCCTTCGACATACCTTCCGTTTCTTGTATAATCTATCGAATAAGGACCAAAATCGGGCAGATCCAAAGAAAACATCTAAACTTTTGGATTATTATCTTTCATACACAGAAGAGCTATCTGCTAGTCGTGCCTTTTTGGAAGTATTCAAGTCGACCGCATCTTTCAGTTGATCTTGTCTATAATTGTACGTCTTTTCGATGCCTTCAGCTTCTATGTAACCCGCTTCTTCACCAAGCAAGAGCTCTGTCCGAGCAGCCGCTCGCGCTGCCTCCCGAAATTGAATCTCTTGCTTCTCGAGTTTAGCTTTTAATTTCTTGTCTTTGAGTTTCTGTCATAGATCATGTATAAGTATTGCTGGACGATTGGACGATGATCTCCGCTTACTTTAACGTGTATCGGTTTTCCGCGGCCGTATTTCTCCTCATTTTTAACAGGCGCTTCATTGTTGACTGGTTTAGTCTTCGATTTTGCTGCCGTTCCTGACATGTTGGCGATGGAAGGGTATGCTTGAGAGCAAGAGGGATGGTAAAATCTCGGGATTTTTAGCAGTCTTCTAAGCCACGGAACCAGTCCATTGCGTTCTGTGTCACGTTCGCGAGATCAGTTTCGCTGGACGACAACTGATGTCTAATGCATAAAACATTTCATCGCCTCAAATGTCTCTTGTTACGTGATGAAGAAGGGAAATCCTTAGCAGGATGTTTTTTCAAGTCATCCAGGCGCGAACTATTCCCAGGGTAAATACAAATTGAACCACTTCGGAGCGCCAAGACGTATCACTTTCCAGCGCAAAATTAATTCAACTTGAATGTAACGTAACATTTATTTGATGCAAAGGCTCATTCAATATCAGTATTGCAGAACTGCATAAAGTAATCTCTTTGTGATGAACTTTTTATCGTTGGAGGATAAACAAGGAATTGGCTGGAAATCTTTATGCAAGTCATTTGATGGTAGACACCACCCTTTTCTCGCTAGCACAGCGTCGTCCATGATATCGCTTTCGAAGACGAACAAAATTCCTTGCAATGTGCAGGCTGGGGCCAGATTCACCGATAAAAACGTAACTACAGGATTTTCCCCATGACTTTGCGTCTATTTGAAATTATTCGGCGTTACTTCCAGATAAACTCTGCGTTTTGAAGTACGTATTTTTACGTTCATCGGATGCCATGATTTGCGTGTCATACTCTTGCGTGTTGCGCTTGAGCCATTGATAGCTTCCCATTATCCAAGGCAGAGAGAGGAATTCACTGTTTTGTGCAAATGAGGTGATAAAGATAGGACTCGGTTACGCGTGTTAAAGATGGGGTATCATCGTCTCATGCAAAGGATGAATCAGTGATCGGGTTCTTTTGACTCACGAAAACGGTGTCTCAGAAACAGGATTCCGTCATCTCATGCAAAAAGTGCGTTGAAGATAGGTTCCTTTTATCTCACACGAAAAGGATGCCTCAGATAACGGAAAGTGATGCATATTTAAAGCGAGCACTTCTTTTTCCTTTTTCTTTTCTTCTTCTTTGGCTCTGCTGGTACAAACATCCCCGGTACGGATGTCAAGATTTTATTACATATCCAGGATCACTCATTTTTTGTATGCCGTTTAGGCTGCATGACCGCTGTCCCGAACCGTCTTGGCCGTCTTGGTGCTTTATGCCCACACTCAAAAGTATGTAAATGTTGTCACACACAATCAGTATTAGTCTTGCTTCCTCCCCTCTCCTCAATTTCCTTTTGCAGTATTACGGCCCATCCTTAGACATACCAATATCGAATAAGGTGATATCATTTATATTCAACGAACGTGTCACCGGTTCCTATGTAATTGCAACAACTGTTCACCAGAGAAACACGAAAGTAAACCACAATGAATTATATACATCATATCATTTTCAGGAAATGAACTCGCTTGATTACAGATATAAAATGCAATATTGAAAACAAAAGGAGAAACCTGCAACTTTGTTTCTTTCATCAATATGTCTATCGCTTTGTTGTTCTATCGTCAAAATAATCTATACAAATTCTCCTTTTCTCCATGCCCATCTCAAACGGTCCCATAATCCTCCAACACTTATTGCGGGTCTCACATCCAGGTAGAAACTAACCGCTTCAGGTCTTCGAGGATCACGCTTTCCGGAGTAAAAGTCAATGATATATGTCACCTTCTCACCGCAACGATCTACAGTCCAGTCGTGACGATCAAATGGTAGAGTGTATCTAAATGGTTTCTTAGCATATAAAGCAACCTTGTAGATTTACGTACCCAAACCATGATCGAAACCTTGCCTTGGGAGTGATATCTTTTGGCCGACCTTGAAACTTTAGTAACTTCGGTTGATTGCATTCACTGCTCGGATCAATTTAGTATGGGAGCTACTTCTCCTTTGCTCTTACGTCTTATGCATGCCTTCCCACTCAAGGATCTTTTGCCAAGCTTGTTCGTTCACAGCGTTGTGAATGGGAACCACCACCGGCATATCTTGCTCCTTTGGGCTCCAGTTCTTACGGCGCATGGCATTAAAAAACATCTGTTCTGAAGGATAAACCCACAGTTTTTCAGACGATTCTGCCCGAGGGATCGTTGAAATCTCGCGTTCCTGACTTAATGGGCTCCGTTGATCGGGCTGTGGTTGTTGAGAAATGTTTGGCATATAGTTGCTAGCATTCATTGCTTCAGAGTCGCATCCTTCTTTCTGAGCAACGGCGGGCTTGTATGCTGAGTGGTCAACAGGGCATTGCTCAGGTTGCTTTGCTTCTTCAGACGGAGGCAGGAAATGCTTGTAGGCGGAGGGATCAACTGGACACTTCTGTTCCTGTTCTTTCAATTGAGAATGGTCGACAGGGCATTTTTCTGGTTGTTTAGGTTCTTCGGACGTAGGAAGAAAATGCTTGTAGGCAGAAGGATCAACAGGACATTTCTGTTCCTGTTCCTTTAACTTAGAATGGTCGACCGGACATTGACCTTTCGATTCTTCTACTGAGGACATGGATATGCTTATTGTGGAATGACCTGGTTCAGCGCACTTGTCCTGCCCTGTCCAGGACAGAACAGCCACTGTACTCTGTGACTGTACAAGCAAAGTCCGAATTTTCGGAACTCCACAAAAAGATAACACACTCACATCTTTTGCATAAGACAATGGAATCCTCTTTCTGACACAGAGTTTACATGAAATAACAAGAATCCGATCACTAACGCACCCTTTGCATGGAACAAAGAACCCTATCTCTAACACGAGACAGTCAACACAAAAGTAATATCGAAAAGTATGACACGCAAATCATAGCGTTAGATGCACGTTAAAATACATTCTTCAAAGCCCAAAGTTCATCTGGACAATTTAACAAGGATGCAAAGTCATAGGGAAAATCCAGTAATAGATGTTTTTTTTCTTTGTACAGGAGCCTATCATTCCATTGTCCGCTGCCACATTTGACTACGTGGTACTGCGCCAAAAAGCTCTTCCGTTTCGTCCGTATATGTCCTGGCCGCTAAAATATGAGGCGGGACCATCTGTCCGTCCTCGGTATCTTCATCCTCATCGGAAATCTCCGCTGACTTTCGCAACTGTTCAACGGCTTCACGATGACTTGTAGGGAGATCCTTCTTACGTAACCTTCTCGTGTCTAGAGACTGCCCCACCAGGCTGAAGAGCTGAGGCTGTGGTCCCGTCGTAGCACCAATTGCCACCGACTTTCTTCTTCGACCCAACTGGGGGAATAATTGCGATGCTTCTCGATCAGCAAGAGAGTAATCATATCCTACATAACTAGACGAAACATCGGTTCTCTCCTCCGCACTGCCTTCATTTCTTGCATTCGTTGGGTCTCGGTCGCTTGGACGTACTGCCTTTCCTGATTCTTCCACCCTGGGAGGAGCAGCATGTTCAGGCTGACTGATGGCGATAGGAAGAGAAGTAGCATACATTGATACAGATTGACTCAGCTCATCTGATATGCTTGTGAGACACGACGCATTAGATGAGAATAAACTTACTTTCAGCATCCGCCGATGACTCTGCATGACCCTGAGTAGTGGTCTCGTCTTCAAATGCATCAATATATTTGGTTGTAGACCTCTTCTTTTTTAACCATGATGATCTTGGACTATGCCAGCTTAACATTGTGTTTCCGACGGATGCTGCCTGCGGAGAACTGCCTGCAGGTGATTTCTGATCTTTCGCTTCCTGTTGATCACTGGTGGTCTCGGGTGCCTGGCAAACATCTGACTTGCCTTCTTCATCCGAGGATATTTCTTCATCGAGATGGAACATATCCTCGCTTTCTTCGTCGCTGGCGTACTGCTCTTCCTCCGTTTGCTCATGTGCCTCTTGTTCTTCAGCGTTACCAGCCAATGGAGCATTTGTTTCCAAATAGCTCTTATTTTTTAAACTGCTCAGTATTCCATGCTCATCAAGACCAAAGCTCTGCCGTTTAAATGACATTGATAGACCAGCGGGATGGGCTACCGGAGGTTGTGATGCACCAGATGTTTCTGCTGTATGTTCTTTGACTTCTGCCGAAGACACGTTGGTCTTGCCTTTCCCTTCAGCAAAATGAACGTGGGAAACTTTTGATTGTATATCTGCCGACGCACCCTGGCCAGCAGAATGCTCTTCTGGATGATCAAGTATACTAGCACGTCCGTCGTGTTTTTCCATTGCTCTCTCTCCTTCCTTATCGTGTACAGTTTTAGATGCTTTCAATATCTTGGCCCATAACCGATCTCTTTCACCCTTGGCCATATCCATTGTCTCCTGCAGCCGCTGCATCTCGTCCTTCTTGAACTGCTCAATCCGCGCCTCTGCTCCCTGCTGCATACGTTCCAGCGATTCATCTAACATCTGGCGAATCTGCTTGTGTTGCGAATATAGATCTCCAGGAACCGAAGCCTCTATATGGGAAATCAGTCGGAGCAGTTCAGCATGATCGCTGTATACCTTCAGACTTGACAGCTGGCGTCTCCCCGTCACTAGCTATTTTTATTCCAAACGTTTGCGAGTAGCTGCCGTCTTCCTTGCTGAGTTCCACGTCCCGCCCAAACTAAGTGTAACTTGTGAGCAGCTACTGGAAAACAGCGCGTGCACGTACTATAGTGTTTTCGTGAATAATGATAGAACCCCCCGCAGCATGGGATAATAACGACGTATCGGGTGGATGACCAAAAGCTTCCTGATTGTCTGTTTGAAAGGAATATACATCACTGGTATCGCAATTAAGGCAGCTAACGGTCATCCATGTCGTGTCCAAAGCCCTCATATGAAGCAACGTGTTGTACACCTGCAGCGCAAGAATGAAAATCGATGAACATGAAGGAGATAAAAACTTACCACAACAACGCCACCCATACCGAGATCAAACTGCCATCCATCGAGTGGTGGATTGTCTAAATGCTTCCAAGCAGCTCGTCGCTGGTCTTCCTGACCGTCCAACGTGTATTTATTAGCCAAGTGCAATTTAATATTAAGACAAGAGCATGCATAGACAACATGGTCAGACATATTGGATGAAAGAAAAGACCTGGCTGTAGCTGTGTGTCAGACGAAAAACGAAAAGAAAAAGAACTGTATATCACGAGTCCCCACCCGGGAAATCGTGATGCAAAAAGTGGTTGCTGGGAAAGATTGTCCAAATTCAGCAATTCAGTCACATTCCACCAACTTTCATGTGTCTGCGAACTTCCAATATCTTTGAGCGGAAGACTGGGGAAGAAATGGTCATGATGCCTTTGTGCATATATGTACATCGGCAGATACTGCATCTGTGTTAATGATATTAGAGATGAATATTTAACAAGCGTTGTCCATTTTTTTTTCCAAACCAGTCATATCTGCAGCCTGAACATGAAGCAACAGTTAAAGCTAGAAAGAAAGGTCCATAGTAGAAACATGCTCCGCAGCAAATGGAAAGCTGTGTGATTTGGTGACCGAAGAATGATAAACGGCAAAGGAAGCAGCAGGCACTTATCACAGGTACAAACGACTGAATCGCTTAACACTATATCAGAACGTACTATAAGGAAGAAGAATGACGTTTACCTGGTGTTCAGAAGATACTCCGTATTAGATGTTGTAGACTACGTTGATAAAAAGTTCGATGTTTATTCCGGTAGATATAAAAAGAAGACTTCGTGAAGCATTTGCACACTCAACTATCTCGGAATCGGCACAGCATAGCCATAGTCGAGAAGGCTGCATAACTTTAAACTTTCCTGCAGCGAGGCGGGCTGGTAGAGTGAGAGAAATATGCAATACTTAGACTACCATAAGAAAGGTGTGTTTATCGATTAAGCTACTTTCAGTATGCGTAAAAAGTACCGTGACAAACGAAAGGGAGGCAGCCATTAACTACACCATGAGCCATACCTAATAGTAGAATGATAAATCGATAAGATGGTATGGATAAGAATAGCAATATCATGCCAGCCTTAAGCATGGAAAGTGCTTGTATAATTTGAGCGCCTACACCGGTATACAACAAGATATTTGCAACAATTTCATGGTTTTGTATAAATAAGAGATGTAACTGTCGTGTGCGGTTATCTCCTTTATCCCATAATGGATCCAGATACAAAGGGCGGCCATCATCTCATCGTTATTAGCAATGGCGATAGCTACATTGGCCACATATTGGCGTACCATCTTCTTGAGGAACTCGTTCGCTGCCGCGGGAAACTAAAGAAAAGCTGGAAAGTTAAGGTCCTGTGTGAGAATCGAAGAAATCTCGGGGATTTAGAACGTATGGGAGCAGATGTCCAGGTGAGAGTCTTTTTTCCTGAATGGAAAAACTCTGACCAAACGCTATAGGAGGTCAACTACGATAGTGAGTCTGAAATTGGCAAGCAAATGCACCATGTGGAATATCTCTTATTTGTTACCAATATGAACGACCGTCGTGTCCCTCAAGGAATTAACTTGCTTGAATGCGCATGGTGTCGGAAGGTGAAACGCATCCGCATGATATCCTGGTTTGTCTTCATCTATACTAGTATCAGCTATTTGCTCTTCTTAGCATCGGAGCTCAGAATGCCTCTGAACGCAATACGCCTCTCGGACAGTGTGGTCAATTGGAGGAACATCTTCATAAAACGTTTCTTTACAGCGAATGGTGCGTTTTTAGGTATGACATTAATTGTCTTGCCTTCTTTTGTCAGAATGAACGTCTTAGACTTGCTTTTCTTCATCAGGATATTTATTACTGGTCTGCTATGATCGAACAGTCTGGCATTCTCGGTATGCCCGTGTTAGAGCATGACGTACTCCCGTCTGTAGACGTCAAGGATGTATGCGCCTCCATAGCTTCTTCAATATTCAGTACAACCGAAACAATAGCCCATAAGGATGCGGACGTTTCAACATCTGTCCTGATGTTGAAACGCGTTTATGTGCTCACTGGACCGCAGAACTATACATCTCTTGAAATAGCGGAGGTGCTGAACAGATCTATCCAGGACGGCGGCGGGCCTGACATCAAGTTTGGCACAATCTCTCCACAAGACATGAAGAGATACTTCGAGGCGTTAGTGAATAAGAAGGAACTGGAGTCAGAGCAGGCTGGAGACAGATCAGGCCTTGTACCAGATCCACATCGCTACCTGAATCCAGCTGCTATCGATCTGTTCCTAGACTACTTCGACATGATCCGATCAAAACCTGAAAACAAAGTGACACATGACATTCGCGATCTTACGGGAGAAGAGCCTCTCAATCTTAAAGAATTCTCCCAGGCAAATAGTAAAAAATTCCACCGCCCAAAATCGTAAAGCCAATGAGTTCTGAATAAAAATCCTGAATTTTGATGAATATTTGCATGAAATAAATATCACTTTTATGCTCACACAGACTACATTTTACACTGGGTAGTGGTGAAACTTTGCGCGGGAAAACAATTGTTTTTACTTTAATGAAAAGAATAGTTCGCATCTGGATAACCAGAGCCTTTGATCGAGTTGCGTCGCTGATGGTCTCTTGGTACCTATGGGACGCAAAAGTTATACAATAAAGGGCGAGGCTTACATGAATGACGTCGAGATTTCTGTCCGTGGAATGAATTTGTCATAGTTGACAAGAATATGACCTCCATTACTTTCCTGCCATTGACCGGCATCAATGGAAATTTCTTCGCTAGAAGTATTGGCATGGATTCATTCCGTGGAATCAGAGAATGGTGACCCATCACTCAACGTTCATCCTGGTGATGCGCAATCGCCACCATGCATAACATGGCGAACCTCGCATGGTAGAGCTCAATAGTAAAATAAACCTATTGACAGCATTACAAGATAAAACGGGCGATTTTAATGTCAAGTAGATAAATCATCTGGAAAAATTAGCTAAATACCGTAGCGAGCGTTATTTCTTTTCCAGATGCTATCACGGTAGAGATGGCATCGGCCTCTGCAGCAGAGAAACGGAGCAGCTTGTGGATTTGACACTCAATGGTATCAAGGAGCCTTGTCCAAAATCATGCAATAACATTCTTTAGGCTACAATGCAGCAGCCATCTTTCTGAACACTGGGTTCGATGTGAATCCCTACTCAACTTGTAGCTTATTAACGATGTTCCACAGACGAGCTAATACGTTTAGATACAAGTGAATTTTTTGAGCGCACAAAACAATGTCTTAATAATTCAATAGGAATAATGTCATGTACCAAATACTCAGTCGTCTCCATCTGGAAGTTGCTACGTTAAATAAAAAACGCGCAAGCCGGAAGCTAGCGGATATCAAGCTACACTACATGTAAAGTGTGCTTAGTGGTATCCAGCAACTGACATTTGATACAGATGCCTTGGCATTGCAGACGATACGTGTATTGATATGGCTACAAAAAAGCTCATTAATGGTAAATCAGCTTATCGACACATCGAATTAACATCCTGGAAAGTATCAAGTGGTTTGGATGCTAAGATGAAGCCAGTCAAGGAGTTCCATTCTATATGGTCTAAGCTCAGATCGGAATACCCGCATCCTATCTTCATCAAGCTACGGTTGACAGATGAAACGAAATTCCTTGGGACGCTTGTGCTTGCAGATCTTCTCAATCCTATGGCATCACCTGAGGATGGTTCCAAGTACGGACTTTTCAATTCATTTAGTCAGCTAAGTTGTGTGCCAACAGTAAGCTTGTGCAATTTATAAAAGAGAGTGTAGAAAGTGTGGTGAACCATATCATCGACCGGAATTTCGAAGGAAGTCTCTCGACGGGATCGTATCCATTGGTTGATCTTCTCGCTGAGCACGTTTCGGGCTTGGGCAAGACCTTTGTCTTGATGCATTTGGATGTAAAAACGCACTTATACTTCGCCGTATCGCTAATTAATTGTGAAAAGGAACACCCAAAGGATCCCATTGGTGAGACATTGGAAGCACTGCGCTTCGCTCAGGACTTGCAGAAGATCAGATGTCGGGTAGCGCAAAACAAACCTGACATTCGTACGGATATCTATTGGCAACAGCTCAAAAAGATAGAACGCGAAATGGCTCGCGAACAAGTACTACCGTTCTAGCATGATTTTCAAACTCACAAGGTATACTGTAGCGCGCACGGCTATTTGTTGAGAAAGACTTGCGGAAGTTGCAAGAAGACTATGCCCTCCAACAAGAGCGAAACGATAGTTTATCAACTCAATTGCAGCAGTTGACTGATCGGTTACAGATTTATGAGAAAAACAATTTCGAGGTAATTACAACAACCTTCTTCTATATCTAGTACTCATACTTTACCCTAGCTCATGAACCTGAATAAACTCATGCACGCCAAGCTGAAATTATCGGACTCTATCCTTGCAACTACCAAGCGTGATATTATCGATCAGGCTCGTACTTCGCAAGTCATGTTAGGTATGAACTAGTACTAAACCAAAAAAAAAAAAGCAAAGAACGTTTCAGTAACGTTGACATGAAGCCAGCGAAAAATACCGGAGGAACCTTTGTCAGACTAAGTTAGATGAAAATGAGAAATTGCTGGCAGAGAAAGAGGTACAAAATCATACGCGAGTCAAGCCGTAACTAACGGCAGCTTTGTGGAAGTCTAAAATTTGCAAATTCTTGGAATCTCAAAAGCTGGCACAGGAGGAGAATAAGCAACTCCAAGTCGATCTGCTAAACTACAGAAGAGAAAAAGATAAGCTCCAAAGATTATGTTACGTTTTGAAGACAGACATGGAAAGATATGAGTACGACGATATAAGAAAGCGCGCAGCAATAGAACAACAGTACAGGTCCGAGATCCACGCTCTTCATGTAAGGTACCTAGTAACTGATGATGTATCAACACGAGGGAGTAGAGTGATCTGGGTCAGGCAAGAGATAGGATCGTAAACCTGGAACGGAGCAAACGAGATTGGATCATAGAAACAAAGGAGATGCAAGCGAAAATGGATAAACTCGAGGCACGATTGCGCTTGTTCAACGAAAAGTTGCCTTATTTACCAATCTTAATAGATAACCCCACAAGATGTAAACGATCAAAAGAAGACGATTTCCAGACTGCAGGTTGAGCGCTACATTGGGCATTCTTGTACTGAATCAGAACTAGGAAAAAAATAGTAGCTACGCTGTAAAATTGCGTGCATTAAAGCGAAAATTACGAGCGTTGGAAGTTAAGGGCATCCTGGATCAAATTTATCCTAATCAACAATTCTTTTAGTCACGTAGAATGGAAGAAGAGGATTGGAACACGCGACAGAATTGCGCAATGCAGGTGGAACGTCAAAGCCTACGAAAGTACATCCAACAACTCAGGGACCACCTACTCGAAAGCAAGCCAACCATGACATCCCTGCAAAACGCGGCTGAACTCACTAACATTCCCATGATTGCTAAAACATCTCCTGCCAGTAAAGTAGCGCTAGCTTTAGATACATTATGTGAAAAGAGATCGGAAAACGGTAGTCCAAAACAACATCCACCGAAAAGGACGGTTGCAAAGAAAGTGTGCAAAAAATGCAAGAATGACGACATGGACAATACGCCTGAGAATGTTCTCTTGACCGATAACTACCAGGACGTGCCTCTACAGGAGCAACAAGGACCTGAGCATCAAGCTAGGAACCAAAGATATAAAGAACCCGTTGCAAAAGGGAAACATTGCTCCAGTGCTACGTCGCATGTTCAAAGTAGTAGTAAGGAGGATAGCCCCAAACTAACCCAAAGGAAAAGGCGTAAAGTATCTGCGCACGTTCGTTTACAAGAAATCCCTGTAGAAGGTCAGCTTAGTCCACTATCAGAACTTTTACAGAACAAGTGAGGCACATTCCATGTATCAGTCGAAGACACAATGTAGTTGCTTAAACGATGTTTTCGAAGTAAAAAAAAAGGGACTCTTTTCCTCTGCTTTCACTCTCTTTCTGAAACTATGTTAGCTGCTGCAGCATCTGGTGCAACTATTCCAAAGAAAGAACCGGTCAAAGACGACGTGGAGGGCATTGGCAACGTCGTTCAGGAATTACGGTCCCTGATCGACCGATTACAGAAGATGATTGATCAGCAATCGATCGTGATTGATCCATGGGCAAACGATGTGCCTCAAGCTTATAATTCTCTCATGAGCAAGTTACCTAACGTTTCCTTGCGAAAGTCTCATGCTACAGATCCGTTTGATGCTGCGTACGAGCAATGGATCCTGCTGATGCAATTTCTTCCCATGATGGATCCCGACACCCAGACTTGTGTCCGTGCGGTTGGGCGATATGCTATGCGGCAATTACTGGAAGCTAAACATAAAACAGATCCTGCATTGAAAGCATCGCACAGCTGCTTTAATATACATGATCATGCAAGCGAAGCCACTCGCAAAAGAGCTGATGGCTGGCTGCCACCTTCATTCGAAAGTTATTCAGTCCCAAAGGACCCGTGTGAAGATGACCCGATCCCACAACCGTCATCGGCTTCTGTGTCAACACCCATCGTACAGGAAAAACCGAAGCTGAAGCGATGGTTCAAAAACAACAAAATTATGCCGTTACCATTATCCGCCTCTTCCACTACGATGGGAAAAAGCAAGATGAAGTTTTGGGTCAAGTAGAGAAGAGGATAATAAATAGGATACCAGTTTCGTTGTAAAACCTTCATTCTTTATTCGTAGACACAGATGAAGGTGGTGTATAACCGAGAGCAACGAAGAATCTTTCTGTCGATTGTTTTCGTGATGAGTCTGGTTTCTCTAGTTTGACCTTTTCAAACGTAGATTGCAGTTTCCGCCGAAATTCTACTTCGGTTCCTCCCATCAAAAACTATAAAGATTTTTGATTAGATCCTCGTCCTTCTTGTTCTCCTGTTCAAAATCACCTTTGCAATAAATGAACCTCCAGGTGCAAGGACAGATTGTGCGAACAGCAGAGAGGATTCGCACAGCTCCTTCAGAAACAACAAGTGTGGGGCGTTAATTAACACTATATACCTTCACTTTCCTCATACAATGCATACCATTGATCTGGCGTGATCTGCCATATGATTACCAGAAAAACTGGGAGCCATGTCTGAGCAGACGACATGAACCTGTTTACCTTCCAATGCGTTTTTGATTGTGGCCTGCGTTTTGCGATCCAAAAAGTTGCCTTGAATGACAGTGGCACCAGGAACAGGATCCATTGGTAGCAAATCAATGGCGATCACTGTGCCTTTCTTTTGTACCATTTCTGCAGCAACTTGAGTCCAACCGCCTGGTGCGGCTCCACAATCCACAACGACATGTCCTCGCCGCAACACCCGGTACTTCTCATTCAGTTGCAAAAGTTTGAATGCACTGCGAGCCCGATAGTGCTGCGCTTTAGCTGCTTTTACATAGGGGTCACGGGCCTGACGCTGTAGCCAACCCTTGGAAGATGTCGAGTAGGTGCGACAGAAAATGTTCATGGGCCAAGGAAGGCAAGTTTACTGCTGCTGATGGTAAATTATTTATCCGTTTTCAGTAGGCCAGGATGAGTCCCCAAGACAATGGCTTCCAATCTTCAAAATCTATTTCAATTCCTCAGGCAAATCTATCTTTTTTTCTCGTACAGTTGATGAGTTCAAGAACTTTAATTGTTCCAAGCATAATCATTCAAGCTTGCTACGTTTCCCAAAGCTCATCTCTTTGGATACCTATTGCGCGTTCATGAACGTTCATGTGCGTCCTTGGGGCAAAATATAAAATATCTTTCCAGAGCAGAGAAATTCATAATCGTGGTTTTGGCACTAAAACGTCCAATTTCTCCGTCCTGTGTAAAAAATGAAGGTGTTCCAGCATCCCAACCGAACCAACTTCTGACGGATTTATCTGACATCTATTAGATGCATAGTGTGCCACAGTTTTCGTGATTATGATAGACGTGCTTCATGTATTTGTTAGCGCGAAATGAAAGCACTACATGATTATTGATTTCCAGGATGTTCGCATGATATACTTTTTCTCGCAGTTATGTTTCGAAAACGTAGTTCAGAAGGGAATTCCCCAAAAAAGTAATGCTGTTCCGAAAACACATGGATCCTTGAACGAATGAGATAAGATCAACATATTATATACAAGAGCGACAAGTACATGTCTTTTTTTAAGCCAACTTTCAGTACGCATAATGTGTTTAAAACACCGTCTGGTTCCTTCCCTTTCTGGGCTATCGTCGTAAAGCATCTCGCCGGAAAAGTCGCCGCGAATATAATTATCCAACAACTGTGGCTGGTAGTCTATAGCAACGCTGTGACCAAAGCAACGCAGTAACCGCCGCTTCTCCAGTGGAGATGGCCATCGGAGAATGAGCGAGATATCTTCTTTTCTCTGTGCTGCCTGCAGACGCGTCACAGCGGGGTAAGAAACTCAGATTTACCTCAGCCCTCCAAAGTGCCTGGCACGCAGGTTTCGCTTAAGCATTTATAGTTGGTCTTCAACATGGCGTTTGGATTCTTTTCATCGGTTTACAGCGATCAGGGGACGATGGACGACGGTGAGTTTGACGACAACTTGATGTATGAGAGGGCTCATTCAATCAAAAAGGAAATTGGCAGTTCTGTGGTCTCGACAGAATGCAACGTCTGTATGCCTTTGGTGCATGGTAATATCTTCGGCAATAGAGGGTGGGATTGTTTTCTTTTTCCTTTAACTGTAGCGGATAGTTTTGTGGCTGGCATGATTATATCGATTCTGGTACAGTATTGTTTTTTTTGGGGGGATCGTCTTGCAATTGCTCACGAGTATGTATCTATTTCTCATGTAGTCCACGCTGATGCTTTTATCAGCCAACGTGAAAGGCTTCGCTATCCTTTACAGTATTGGCAACTTGATTTCCCTTTTCAGGTAAAACTTCTTGCTCGTTTTGCTGAACAAATCTAACGGTAGAACGCATCTAGTTTGACTTTCATCATTGGCATCCCCAAACAACTTAAAACCATGTTTGCACCAGGTAACTTGTATCGCCTGATCTCAGTTTGATTCATAAGGACAATATAGTACGTTTCTGGGCAACTACCGTATACCTTAGTCTGCTAGTCCTCACGATTGTGTTGTCCGTCACAGTAAGTGGCTCATTCATTTTCCTGCATCAACTACTAACAAACGACATAGCTGCACAACTTCGTTTTATCGATCATCTTAGTTATCATCCAGTTTTGCGCGCTTGTGTGGTATTCGTAAGTGAACTGATGGAAAGAAAAAAGAAAAACACGCGTGTTGATGCATTGTGCTTAGTGCAAGTTATATTCCATACGGTCGTGAGATGATTAGCCGTTTCTTCGGAAGTTGTGTCACTTCCATTTAAAGGACAGAAATGTTTTTACATCGAGATATTTTTCTTTTTCTACTGTGTATTTTTCTAATGAAAAAAAAGAGGTTGCTTATTATTGTTATTTCACTTCGTAAGGAAGTGGCTCGTCATTTAACCCAGCAAGGATATTATCAATGCACATATTCGCCATCTTTTCTCGGGTTTCGTCGGTTGCGCTCGCTAGGGGATGGACAACAACGGGTTATTGACTTCTTCCACATCTTTTGTACTTTCTCTTACCGATATGTGGAAGGACAATGCAGTTAGGGAAGTCCAACAGCTTGCTGTCGGTTGGTAAAGGCTCAGGTGTCGTGACATCGAGACCTGCGGCTGCGATAGCTCCCTCTTCCAGAGCTCGAACTAAATATTAAAAAAGCTTAGTAGAGCAATCGAACGGGGGAAAAAGAACGGCTTACTTAAATCGTCTTGTTTCACGATGTCACCTCGTGCGGTATTGACAAACACCTGAACGAAATGAACGAAAATGAGTTGACGTGGATTCTAGAAAATTTCTCTCGTTTTTTACCGCTGACTTCTTCATTTTAGTAAACGCGTCGTAATTGAGCAAATGTTTGGTGTCCGAGTTTAAGGCACAGCACACAACCACGAAATCCGATTCTGCAAGCAACGTATCGAGAGGTACAAACTCGGCATTTAATTTTTCTTGGGCCTCTACTTTTTCCGTTCGGCCTGAATACAAAATGCGTCCGATACCGAAAGCCTTGAGACGATGGCCCACAGCCTCACCAATACGGCCTAGACCAATAATACCCAAGGTCTTTCCTGTGAACTGAGAACCACAGAGCCAGGTCGGCCGCCATTCACGCCACTAACAATCAAAGCATCAGCCTTTTGCTACGGAGACTCAAAAACTTTCAAATACCTCTCCTTCCTTTGCAGCAATCATACCCTACATGTACATCTATCTTTGTCAGCTATGTCCCCATGACGTTTCCTTTCAGGATACCCGTACCTCCTTCATTCGGCGGGCAGCTGCCAAGGTCAACATGACGGTAAGGTCGGCCGTCGCGTCGGTCAGCACATCAGGGGTATAGCCGAGCTTAACATTTCTCGATCGGAGCGCATCCATGTCCACGTGGTTGTGACCTACACTCATCGTCGCGACGACCTTCAACTGTGGACCTATATGCATCGGGAGATTAAATTTCATGCAAGTGATCCGATTTACCTGCTGTATCCAAAAATTCCGCGTCAATCTCATCGGTCAACAAACAAATGACAGCGTCCACCCCTAAGCGTGCATAGGATTAATCTGTAGAACAATACAGTGCATTTGTCCTACCCCTCACTTGGTCCAGCAGGATGCTTCTTGGTATGACAGAATCGTTGTGCCATTGGACTAGCTCGACATCGAGCGAATCCAACCTTGCCTGGGCTTTGGGAGGCAACTCGCGGGTAACAAGAACTTGAAAGGTCATGGTGACGGAAAATAGTACGAGGAAAAAAAAAAGGAGAAGGAAATGGAGTACTCAGGCTTTTTAAAAGGCAGTTATATTTGTGACTTTGGTATCTCAAAAATCGAAAGGAACACCAGCCCGGCGAATCGGGTAAGGACGACGCCCAACGCTTCCAAAACCTGTGCCTTTGCCGAAGAGGATTGCAGAAGCTTAGCGTTGGAAGTTTCATCTTATGCTATAGCATCAATACCACCACGCAGGGACGATACTGGATGGCACTTTTTCGGAGGATACAACAAACTTGCAGGCGGCTTTTGAAATAACGTAACTTAACTGGATGGTAAGCCGTACCATGACATGAAAGGTGACACAGACGAAGTGCTGTCGCAGATGTGGAAACCAATGGCACAAAAAACGGTGCTTCTGTTGCTATGATTCGTGTTTTCGTCGAGAACCTCAAGATGACGATTGTGAATTCAGATAGAAGTTAGAGAAAGTGAACTCTATGCTACAAAGTGTGGTGGAAAATGAGATCAACGCGTGGTTGAGCAACAGGATAGTTTAAAGATGCGGAGATGTAGCACCACGTTGGAAACAGGAACAATAGATTACCAGGTTGTCCTTCTTTGCTATACTCGATGTGTATTGTCAAGACGTCGAATCTTATACTACAGCGCTACAAAACTATACTTGCAACGTTTCCGTGATGGTATGGCGAGCATATATGCTTTGCTCTCATGGAATAAATTATTACAATGATAGTTTAGACGGCAGGGTGGAACTCTATGTTTCTGACGCCGAGTTGACAACCTTAGTGTTACAGTGTTCCTTGTTACATTCTGCATGCGAATGTGGTCTAGTAATTGGCTAAATTCCGCTCATAGAAAAGCATTACAAGAGAAGCCATTGTAAACAATCTAGTAAGAAGAAGCATAGCAAGAAGACACACTACAAAAAGTACAACAAGGGAAATCGTCCTAAGAAAGAACGCCCGCAGGAGAAATTGTCTCGGAAGAAACTCCAACAGCAGTGATTGCACGCAAAGAGAACCTCTGGCGCGATGCATGACAGCAGTCAGCTCGTATCTTCAATTGGTCAATAAATGACAAACCTTGATAAATGCGGATTTTCGGATTGTGTTGCACATTGTCTTAAAACTTATGCAGGTCTAGTGATAGGCAATCTCCCTGCATCAGCGTCTGTTGCACCAATTGTCAATCCACGGATGTAGAGCACCTCTAATGTCAAGAACAGGTCGGAAGGATTATTCTAGATTTATCAAGGATAAATAAACGGCTCTTTTTAGCTCACAAAGGGCGCCGTTATGCTTCTCTTTTTTCATAAAACGCTTGCATTAATTATGTCATATCACCAAGTGATACTAGTTTGCCCGTTAAGCGATAGATGCTAAAGTAAGATAGTCGGGCACGCAAGGCTTTTCAAGGTACTTATTCAATGACGAGGTGTGAACAGCTACGTAGCCTTACGCTATGATCCCATAGATCTAGCCTACTGGTAGTCTTTGCATGGACCACGCTAGATGACTGAAAAAATAATATCCTTTCAAATCGTTTGTGTTTCTAAACCAAGCATATTGTTCCTCGTTCGGACCACTTTCCAAGATTCGTATCTAATTAACAAGAATCTAAGTAACCCTTTATGCGTTGGAAATCATGCGTACACATACGCTATTTTATTTCAAAAGGAACGATTTGGCTGGTCGTACCTGATTAATTTGAAAAGCAATTGACTTTGTGCTAGCGAAGCACCACAATATACACATACAGATCTCATTTATATATATATTTGTACAAATGTACTCGCGTTGGGGAATGCTAGGAAGTCATTGTAGAAGGTGGGGGTTCTGTAGTTCAACATTAATGACTGCTGTCTTTGTTTCACCACGTTCTTTTGCTTCTGGAACAGAGTCGCTAGTACCAGACGACGGAACGAGGTAGTGTCCATGTGTAAATGCGAACAAACACTTTTTCGAAGTTTACTGAATTATACCTTTTTATCAGCTGTGATACAAACTCGTTACTATACAAGGCTATATAGAAATACCCACCTTTCCAATTTCTGTGGTAAAACAGACATCTGTAGTAGCATCAATTTAAAAAAAAATGGACGTTGATAAATTTTTTCTTAAAAAAAAAAAGAATAAGGGTCCCCAAGTCTCATTATGATACATTGAATGCATTGCATCGATCCAACGGAATCATACGAGAACAACGGAACCGCGCTATTCTATGTGTAACAAGGGACTCAAGGCTTTCCGGGGCATGTCGTTCGGATTTCTAAATAAGGGACATTGTCCTATCGATCGGAGAAATCGCTGCACTCGAGATACAATGACCCCGAGATGGCGATTTTTTATTTATGAATTCTCCAGCATCGGAACAACCAAAAGGGGGTTTTTTTTGTCGAGCAAAGCTTTACGAACTCGGATTCTCTTTTTACAGGAAGATGTTCTAGAAATCTTTTTCCACAAATCTTTGTTATTAAAAAAAAAAAAGAATAAGCGTGTCGATCAACTTATTACTGCACTAATTTTTTTGCAACATGAAAAAAAAATTTTTTTATAATTGAATGATAATAATAATATGTTACAGAATGCTCGAGGAAGGAAGGAAAGGGAGAACTAGATGAAGGTGTATGGGATAATGGGAGAATAGGAAACTAATAGCGGTACGCAGCCTTTTCGGCAAACTCTTCCTGTCGGTTGATGGTCATATCGATGCCTTTACCGGTGCACCACAGCAAGGTTGAGACAGACAGTGCAATGTAAAAGAGAGTACCGTTCATGAGGATTTCTGGAGAGGCAAAGATCACGGACTTTCGCTTGGGTGTGGCAGCAGCAGTGGGTGTAGGTGTTGCGGCGGGTGTACCGGCGGCAGCAGAAGGATTAACGGAGGGCGAGGGAGCAGCTCTAGCCGCTAAATGACCATATCGAGCGTTTGGAACCATCATCTTTAAAGGAGGTTTTAGTTTTTCTAGAAGAAAAAAAAAGACGATTGATTACATACCATAGGATCTTCCAAGTCCAGCTTGTTTCCAGGGATGACAGTAGCAGCAGTAACAATGGAGACCATCAAGGCCATCAACATAACAAAAATAGATAGACGCATGGCAAAAAAATAAAAAATAAAAAATAAAAAAAAATAGATAGAGAAAAAAAAACCAGTAAAATCCTGACATTTATATATATATAAATAAAGAAATTATCTGATGTAGAAAGGGCGCTCAGTTATCAGATTTTCGTGGATTAAAGATCCGCTCAGTAGCACCACCATTCATTGATCGTTATTTGTCTCCCCGCTTTCCGTACAGACATATATACCCGGGTAACAATCGACATTTTATTTTATTATTTTACACTTTACCATTGCGGTAAGCCAATTTGCTTGCAGGTTCAAAGGGTTGCGCCGATTGAAAAAGCGGGGAGATAAAGGGTCCAGCAAAAACCGAAACAATTCCTAATTTTCGTCGTACATTTAATCAAATGAATCAGAAACATGGCTCAGTTTAACGATCCATTTGTCATCTCTTACATAACATCTTCTTTGTTTGGGTTTGTAAGCAGACCAAGAAGTCAATGTAAAAAAGTTGAAGTAGGTTACTCATCAGATAAGCTGTTGTACTCCCATAGTGTACAAACTATACGGAATCGGAACCGTAAATAAGAAAAAAAAAACACAATATAATCGAATTTTTTTCTTTTTACATATAAAAAAATTTTTTTATCACGCCATGGGGTCGTAACCCCCGGGTTTGCCAATGCTTATTTATTGTCCATGTACCATCACGTGCCTATTTTGTAATGAATGTCCCTTTATAAACATGTTTTAGGCAAGTTGACACAAAAAGTGGAACTTTCGCCGGGTAGCCTGCACTAGGAAGATATCTCTCAGGTGTCTCTCTATCTCCGATCTGGGCATTTGAAAGGAATGAACCAATCTGAATGATTTGCTATATGTCTCACTCTCTCTCTCTTTCATCTATTGATCGCTCTGTCTATCTTTTCTATGCAAGTATTCTCTCCGATAAATTATGATGATTCCTTGGCAAATTTTTAATAATGAAAGAATTTATGGAACAATCTTTCTTTTTTATTTTTTTGTCTTTTCCTTTTTCTTTAAAGAGGAATATAAGTTGATAGGTGTTGTTACGCACAAGGAAAAAGCAATAACAAAAATAAAAATAAAAATAAAATGGACAACACTCCTATACAAATGGATTGGCTGCTAGTATACGAATGAGTGGTGGATTACGCACTGGATCGGCAGTGATCACCACGCGGACATAATCAAATGGACGAATGACTTGACGACACTCGTCGGGAATAGTACATTCTTGTTGGCTAATCCACGCGTTCTCGCCTTCGATCGCCCTCAGGGACATCGATCGCGGTCTTCTTTTTGTAGGTGACTGTAGCGACATCTGAGACACCGTTTCAGATAACCGATCGAGATCCATATCGTCATCCTCGGTGTCCGTGTCGAACGATTGCTCCACAATGGCGTCAGCCGTAGCCACGCCGGGTTTCCAATAGAGATGGAGCAACCCTTCCTCTGCGTCATACTTTGATGTTTTCAAAGGGAGGTTGATAACGTGGATCCGACGTTCCAGACCCATCGTGGGAACAACAACATCAAATGCCTGGGCTTGGACACCGACAACGATGGCTTCATGGGTCGTTGTCGTCTGCCCCGAAGAAGCTAAATACTTGGATAAAAAGAGATGCTGGATTTGCTCCTTGGCATTGGCTGCTCCTTGACTTTTGACGTTACAAAGTTGCGCGTATTTTTGGATCAATTCAGGTTCCAGTGAAAACCGTTGCTCTTTTTCAGACAGACGTCAGTCAATACCTTGCCATCCCTCTCCTATTTCGCTCTCTTTCTCTCTTTCTCTTTACCTCCTGCTATGGTCGCTTCGAGTTGACGATGGACGATCAGATCTGCGTAGCGGCGTGAAGGGGATGTAAAATGGGTATACAGTGGTATGTTCAACGAATAGTGACAGTAGCGCTTGATATCGAACATGCCGGCACAAAGATATTTCTGGGCACTCATGGTCCGGAGCACAAGTGTAATGATAACGGATCTGGCATCTTTATTTTCGATGGCATCAATCGATGCTTGCAATCGTCCGCTAGTCGAAGGATCAATCACGTAACCCAGACCCTTCAAGTACTCAGCAAGTTCGTGCTATGTTTATGGAGCATCAAGAAATAAGCGACCGTAACACAACTTTCTTTTTCTTTACCAATTTGCGAGTGTTGGGTGATGATTGTGACAGGAGTAATGCGTATTCTGGGAAATGACAGAATATTTTACGAGCCACCCCTGTATCGGCGAGGATTTTAAATTCGTTGAATAAATCTTCTGCAGGCAATTTATCCTTGATCGTGATGTCCACAGGACTATCCTCCACAATATGCATATCCAACGCTGTTTCTGTCACCACCATGGCACCGTTCTTCAGACGTGTCTGTTTTAGATTCTGTGCCAATCGATAAAGCATTCGAATAGCTTCTCCTGTTTTTGACTTTTCTTGGCCATCATCAAGCTCCCGTTGAACATCGACCGCCGACATCACTCCCTGTGATCTAAATTGCACCTCATCAGAAAAACAAATGGATAAGGAATGCCCTTATTACCTGATCACTGATTTACCGTACCATGTCTCCTGGATGTCGCCAGCTTGCGTTAGTTTCCAGATCACTGAAAAAGCAAATCTAAGTAGAACTTAGCAAGAGATAGAGGTGTTCTACCCTTCCCTACCTGTCTTTTCCTGGCAAAAGGTCCGTACATTCTTGAAGGAGTTGCGTCGGCCAGAGAGGTGCCCTGTCGTAGAGATACACGCCTGTGGCTCGTGTCCTTCCTTCTTTGTCCAGTGGCGAGTGTAACTTGACAAATGCGGAAATGTCGGCCACATGGAACCCCACTTCAAACATGCTTTCGCCCAACTTCTGAATAGACATGGCATTGTCATGGTCTAGTTGAACAAGTGTTACTCTGTTAGCATCCCAACTTTTGGTCTTTTCTTCTTCTTTTACCTCCATCTCCTGTACTGTCAAAGGTGATGCAATGAAGCGATCGAAGGTCTCTACGAGAGGCGATGCTTTCTTCAGAGGGTGTCCATGGTGTGGATGGTAGACAGCGCACCACCTCTTCAGAAAACTCTCGACTGGAAAAATTGTTGTCAGCGAGAATCGCCTTGAATTGAACCTTCACATCGCTGACAGGGCCAACCTCATCTTCCAACACACCAAAAGGATGCAATGATGTAATCGGCCATCGTTTGATAGATCCCTAAAAAAAGAAAAGAAAAAGGAAACCAGGTGATAAGCACGCCCCATGGCTCCCATGATCTTTTGCATGGACTTACAAGGAATAGACGATTTTCAAACTGGTCACTGTTTTCCAAAAATCCTTTGGGCGCTTGCTCCACAGGAATGGCAATCAACGGCACACGTTTGTCTGTCGGTTTGAACCAAACAATACGAGGTGTATTATCTCGAGGATGATCCTCTGTCCCATCTTTCCTCATACGTTTGTTGCTTGGCCGCATCAGACCCAATGTACTATAACATTACTCTCTCCCTTTAGCTGTTTTTGCCCCATGAAAAAGAAAAAAAAAAGGCCATATGCACTTACCCAGAGAAGACCTGATTCTGAGCTCGTTCCATAATGGCCACGACAACGCCACAGTATTTTGGTTTCACTTTATCGACATCTTCTTCACCACCGAATATAATTTCTTTTTCGTCTTCTTCATCCGGTCGGCGTATAACGGGTTGACCATTGTTGCGTGCCAGCTTGGCTTCCTCTTTTTCCATTTTTTCGTGCATGACTTTCTCGACTTCCACCAACTTGACCGCCACGGTGTCACCTTCCAGTGCACGGTTCCGGTCGCGCGAACCACAAACATAAATATCAGCGTTAAAATCTTCACAGAAAACATAGGCGTCGGACCGATTGCGCTTGTTAACACGCAACAATCCGCTGACGAGTTGCCGCGACTTGAGGTACGGAAGTACCCCCGAGAAAGGCAAGTGGGCGGTGAAAAGCGCTCTGCGCTGCGACTGCTGACCAGGATGATTGTCCTCACGAGAAAAGCTCACGCGTGTAGGGGTGAACGGCACCATGGCTGATGCCGATGTCCGACCGGAGGAGCTTGGAGGGGGACTGCGGGAAGAAGATAATGCAGCTAGATAAGGTGTTTAAGGAACCAAACGGACATGGAAAGAAAGAAAGATATATATATGTACATGTAAACAAACGCACGCCCATACACGCACGCACACACACACACACACACACACACACACACACACACACGCACACACACACACACACACACACACACACGCACACACACACACACACACAGACACAGACACGCACACGCACACGCACACGCACACGCACACCCGTAGACTCCCGGCGAGCCTAATGACTTACAGTTTCGCCAATCACTGAAATTCCGCGAGGAGCGTCGGTTAGCTTTTGTAGGGTCAATGTTTAGGTTGGGTGGTCTTGTCCTTTGCGCGGTGTAATCTGTTTGTTCGGAGACGTAGTCATTTTCAGGCCATTGGAGTGAAATATGTCGGTGGTTGTTGTTGTTGTGGTGGTGGTGGTTGTTGCTGTTGTTACCATAGTTCAGGGATCGACGGTTGCTCTCCTGGTTGTCTGAGTAACGGTAACACAAACGCCCATTTGGTTCTGATAAACGACGACTGCGTTTTTGGTCGAGCATGTCGGCATAACTGTAGGATGCACGTGAGGATCGATTCCGGTCTTTCTGTATTCCTCTGGCGTAACCTCCTGTCAGAATCGCTTCTGTGGCTGCCAGGGCGTCTGCTCTGTCGTAATTCTCATTCTCTTCTTCGTCATCCTCGTTGTCATTGAGCGCACGTTCTTCGTTTTTCTCTTCCAAAGCGAGCGAGGTCATTTTCTGCGTATAATCCAACATGGTGGAGCGACGGTAGTCTGATGATAACCGCGAGGTTGTCTGCAACATGGGGAAGTTGTTAAAGTTGGCGATGGATGATCTCACGCGTTGGGTATCTGTACGGGAGTCGCCTTCTTCATTCACGCTTGGCAACGCGCTCCGATGGCGTCCGTTGCTACTTATTGATGACATTGGACTATAATCTGATTTACTTCGTTGACGTATTTTTGCCGGATGACCATCCGTAACGTGTCGCAATGGTTGATCCTTCTAAGAAACACCAAGAAAAAGGAAGTTTTTTTTTGAATGGGCTGTTCTTCTTTTCCCCCCTTTTTTTCTCCCCCTTCACCTTGCGTTCTGACGGATCAAACAATCCGCGTGTTGATTCCGGTGCAGTCTGACCATCTAAACCCAAATTATCCATGATTGCAGTGAAAAAGGATTAGTACGCGAACTGCAAATGAATGGGAAGGGGAAGTTAAGGAAAGAGATGGAGAGCAAAGAAGAAAGGAAGAAAGAGAGAGAGAGAGAGAAAGAAAAAAGACAGATAGGGGTTGAGGGTCGATGAAGTCGCAAAAGAAAAAGAAAAAAAAAGGAGAGGGGGTGACTTGCATAGGGGCTTTTCTGTAGGAGAGAAGACCGCGTTTTTGATAACTTTTCTTCTTTAACCCCTGGTTTTTGTTAGAGGGAAAAGAATAAAGCATAATGTAATGTATGTATTTATGTATATTTGTGCGTAGGTGTGTATATATATATGTGTGTGTGTGGGTGGCGATCCACGTCATGATAACACATCTCTTTTTTGTATTTAACCCGTACAGCTTAATTGTTTCTAAACAAGATCGTGTGCCCTTTTGTGTAACCTTACACCCTCGGACCAACCTTTCAGAAGAAAAGTGACAACGCTAAATACAGCAAACCCCATTTCCTTTTTATTTTTTTTTTTTTTTGCTTATATATAATATTATATATATATATATATATATATGTGTGTGTGTGTGTGTGTGTGTGTGTGACAGAGACAGAAAAAGAGAGAGAGAAAGAGAGAGAGAGCAAGAAAGGAAAGACAATGAAGGGATTTCTTTTTTAGTGTCTCTGTTGCCACATGGATTTTGAGTGAGCGAGTCTTTGCATCAAATAGGATGGTGATACGTCTTGGCGCGAAGAGATGGTTCATCCAAGGAAGAGTTCGCGCCCGGGTGAAGTCAGTTTTGCATTAAAGTGCTTCAGCGATAGTTTTTCAGTATCCTTCCGGAAGCAGCAAAATTGTCTCAAGACAAGGAAGATGTTCCACGGAAGCGAGAACATTATTTTTGGCATTGAAGTGCTTCATGATTGATTTCCCAAATATTCTGTCGGAAAGCAGTAAAAATGTTTCAAGATCAGGACAGGTTTCATCCAGGATGATCCGCATTTAAAGGCACGCATGAATCATTTTTAATTTCTTTGTCTCTGTTTCCTTTATTACATCCCCGGTACGTATTGACTGTACATACGGGATTCCTCATGTCTTCAGAGTCCTGATCGTAAAACTCCAAAGCCGACTTCAACCGCGCCCAACCCATCTCGCCATCCGCACCGGTCAAGGTGCGCGGCAGGCCCCTGTTGAAGGATAGAAGTGCCCTTTCGGGACATAAGTAAAAAGAACAGTATTACATCTTTCGTTTACTAACCGTGAATACCACTTTATGCTGCTCCAATAAATTATGCGTCCATTGAGGCCCGCGGTATGATGTTGTTGTTGCCAAATCATTAACGGATGGCCGTATATTTGGCTCTTGATGAGCGAATAATTGATTTGAAGTAGCGTAACATGGCGTTCAATAAGACAGTAGTGCAAAACCAGTACCTTTTATGGTGAGGATAAATTGGGGTCAGCAAAATGCCTCTTTTGATTTAGTAACGAGTCTGTTGTCCAATCTGTAAGATTGTACATTGAGACCAAAAGAAGAGTAGATTCAAATTTCAATTTTTTTTAAATGGAAAGGGTGATATCAAGGAGCATGAGAAGCAGGACGAGTTCTTTTTTTGTCGGCATTCGTTGAAAAGGCTTATCTCGGGGTTCAAACGCGTAACGAATTCTTTATATTTTATTCGTCCTGGGCGGCAGCGTAGAAAGCGTCATAGTCATCTGGTGTCTGTACCCAGGAGTGAAAACATTGGTCTAACAGACAGCTTTTAGATTGTTGATAAGGGTGTGCTTGATGTTTCCATTCTCGATAGGTTCTATGTGGACAGTCTTTGTTGAGCAAGGAGTAGACTTCAATGAATTTTTGAAACAAGGCGAGTTTGCAAATAGACGGTCTGGAGGATATGTTGGGGGTTCAGGTTCATAAATTAGATTGCCATCTCAGCTAAAATAAAAAGGATGACTTGCCTTGTTTTTGGATTGGACGGTTTGCTTTTGGCGGCACCTTGTTTTTTGCCATGTACAATTACTTCTGATTTAGGCATTCCTGCAATCCACGATATGGCTGACATATGATGTGGCAAAGGGAGAGAAAGACAGAGTGAGAGAGGGAATATAAAAAAGGAAAAGCGGGAGAGAGAGAGAGAGAAGGGGAAGGGGGGAGGAGGGGGATCGGTAAGCCAAAAGTATAGATAAAAGTGGATATTATTACCAGTTCCAGCGGGTATCACCGATGCATAGTGTCCAGATGATTCCAGATGTGTTTTGGATGCCTCGAATGTCAAGTCAGTAGAGAATACTCGAGGTGGATGAAGTTTGTATGGTGAAGGTAAATCTGTAGGAGAAGGGCTGACTTTGAGATGTGACATGTTTCATGATATCCCTTGCATAGAACTTTACTTTTGAGAGTTTTTAGTCTACCAAAAAGAGCTCTTTCAATGGATGATTGGTCAAAAAGATCACCCACAACCACAGAATCCAAATAGATAGGATCGAAGATATGCGACAAGAGAGCCGACTGCAAACCGAGTACATTCCAGCGAGCCAGTTTATCACTTGAGAACAGTTAACTTTGAACCATTTGTATTTTCCTTTTTATTTACCTGCATGACATGCAAAGCGTTGGTTCCGAGTCAAGTCGACCTATAAAAGTTTAGAGAATGAAGTGAGTGAGTGATTATTTTGGTTACCTGGTTTTGTTCGGAGTATACTGAGGTCATCAAAACCATAGCGTCCTCTTTTAAAACTAGTGTTTACGTCAGATGTTTTCTGTTTCTTATTCGCATAGATATTGTCGATCAAAAATTGAGTTTGTTGGTCAGGAGCCGTCTTGCGTTTTTTTGCGCCAGATTGAAACGATTCTAAGGATTCGGAAGATTGGGAAGCAGCCAAAGCCGACATGGATGCATCACCACCTTCATTCTTTATTATTAGTATGCTCCAATCTGTTTTTTTTTTTACTTGCATGGTGATTGACTGATGTACATGTGAAATGTGTCATATGGACGGGGTTTTAACTTGCCATGTTCAGTGCAGAAGTCTGTGGGATCGCCACGACTGGCTTTGTGGGCTTGTTCAAGCGCATACCTAAAAAGAAAAAGGATAATAAACTAAACTATGTTTGGGAGTGAAAAATACTTGATAAATCCTCTTCGAGCGATGACTTCTGCATGACTATCGTTGACAAGTTCACCAGTCTTGCAGAGTTTGCTGTAGGGTAGACATTTGAGGCCGGTACTGCATATATGAAGTTGATGACAATGAAATGCCTTAACTTATAATATAATACCCCAATGAAATCACTTGAATTGAACAATCCTTCTCATTTCCTACGATACATCGTATAAGAAATATAACTAATCTTATATTCATCTTAATATTATTTACTCGCGTGAACTTTAAGAATACAAGCAAGTACAGTCCACTCTGCCTTTGTTGCATGCAGTAGTGGTTTGCCTTGTTTACTTAGTTTAGTATATTGTTCAAGACTAGCAGAAGCTAATTTGTTGGCGAAATCAGGAATGTCTTGCCAAGACGTGATGGTGGTCATTAGGATTTTGCAGGATCAGAAGGAAAGGGAAAAAAAAAGCAAAAAAAAAAAAAGAGGGGGGAATGGACGGGTAAAAAAGGGGGTCACACACACTCGTTATATGTTAGACAAGAGATCTGTATCATAAACTTAAACGTTGTCAATAAAGAACTAAAAATGGCATGGTACAGAGAGAATGGGGGGGAGAAAAGAGAGAGAGTGTGTGTAGGAACTCCTCATATTGGGGGGAGAGTGAAAAGGAAGTTGGTGGTATATAGGTCAAGTAAGTTTCTGTTTGGAACGCGACAAAAAATGTTATTCAGCAAGGGGCGCTAGAGTTTTAATCCGAAAAGACAAAGGTAACGACACATCTCCCCACCTTTTCTCTCTCTTCCTTACTTACTTAACTTTCGCTCTCTCTCTCTCTCTCTCTCTATCTCTATCATATAAAATATTCCGATTTCTTTTTCAACATAAATATCCCAATTTTTCCCTGCTTTCCCTTTTCCTCTTCTCTTCTCTTTCTCTTTCTGTCTCTCTCTCTCTCTTTCTCCTCCTTTTTTATTCTCTTATATATATATTATATATTATATATTATTATTTTCTTCTTCTTCTTCTTCTTTCTTCTTTCTTTTATTTGTGAACATAAAAGAACAAAAGAAAAAACCAAAAAAAAAGAGTCATGTCACCTAGTTTATCACTTCTTACATGTACCAATACAAGTCAACTCGCTGACTATTGTGCAATGGTCGTACCAAATATTTGGGCTGGCCCATTCAAACCCTTTATTCAAGCGAAACGTCATACGGCATTCAAATTATTCTGTCATAAGGTCTTGAAAGCAACACAAATATCCTCTACGTGTATCCTTCTTGCCTTATACTATATCCATCGACTAAGATCAAGCTATCCATCCATACGAGGTTCTATCGGCTCCGAGGTACGACTGTTCACCACCGCCCTGGTACTTGCTAACAAATTCTTGGATGACAACACCTTCACAAACAAGGTAATCTAATATCTTTTTTTCTCCTTCTTCTTCTTCTTCTTTAATGCTAACTTCTATACTCCTTTTTAGACATGGTCCGATGTCTCTAGTATTCCTGTTCACGAATTAAATATTATGGAAATCGAATTTCTATCCGCCCTGAATTATCGTATCTATGTGCGTCATTCTCAGTTCTTTACCTGGGTAATGCAATGTCAACAATGGTTACCTTTATCCCAAACAAAATCCATCCCATTATCTGCATCGATGCCGGTATTACCATCACTGAAACGAAGACATGGTCCTGAAAATGACTGCTATCAACCCTCTGCAAAACGAATTCAATTACAACGAAATGACGCCTATCCACCGACCCCACGTTACATTCCTCTCCTTTCTTATACACCAGCTCTATCAACAATTTCCTCGTCATTATCATTATCGTCATCTTCCTCCTCATTATCCTCTATGTCTACAACAGCTGCCACTGCCGCCGCCGCCGCCGCTGTGCTTGCCGCAGCGAATACCTCTTGTTATCAACCTCCCTCTCACTGTAGACCCATTTTGAGCTGGTCCTCATCAACTACAGCCTTTGCTTCATCACGTCACGCTATCCCTTTTCCTCATCCTGCCGCTGCCCACTCCATGGTGACTGCTGCTGCCGCTCATGCAAATCATTCTGCCATGCTTTGTGCAAGGGTAAAGTGTCTGGAGATAGAATGAAAATATAGCGTTTATTTCTTTTTCTTTTTTTTTTCTTTGTACATAACCTTACTATACAACGGCTTACACACCTGGCCGATCTGCCAACTTTTTTTTTTCCAATGCCCCTTTTTTCTTATGTTCGCCTTCGGAGATTACCCTTCGGAGCAAAAAAAGAAACAGAAAAAATAATAATAATAATGATAATAATAATAATAACGATAGAGAATGCACAACAAAGGAAAATAAGTGGGGTCTCTGCAATAATGTTATTATTGAGAGTAACATATTCCCGGCCCGGGACAAAGAAAAAGTATATTATTGACATAAACAATGCAATAACATGAAGCGAGCATTAGCTCCCAGTCTGTTCAGATGATTTAGGAGGATGGTGGTACATCTGCAGCCGACCATCGGGGTAAATGAGGGACTTCTTAGCTGATTCTCACTTAATGTTACATACTAGGAATATCCCCTTCCAAAGGGACTTGTTAGCTGGTTTCAGAGGTGCATAAACGCTAGGCCACGTTCATGTCAGTTTGAGGAGACTTATCAATCTTCTCAATTGGATAAAAGTGTAGGTGTGTGTAGGTGTGTGTAGGTGTGTGTAGGTGTGTGTGTGTGTGTGTGTGTGTGTGTGTGTGTGTGTGTGTGTGTGTGTGTGTGTGTGTGTGTGTGTGCAAAGAAAAAAGGTGGGGGATCTCTCTTTTTTTTTCTATGAAAACAAGTCATCCTCCACCAGAGTTCAAATGGCCAACAGTATATAACAGCACCAGGAAGGAGAAATGCGATTCTGGAACTGATCGTCCGAGGTTTAACTTATCAAGGAAAAGTGCCGAAGCCCTGTGCATCAAACGAAGTACGTATGTAACTTAAAGCAGGATATACATGCCTACAGTGCGTGTGCTTCATGTCCCCCAATCCCCGACCTTCTCATGCATTTTCCTTGTCTCCCATCAGATGACAACAACTGTCCCGTCAGCTTAAACCATAAATATTCTCTGCATGACTTTGGTACCTATTGTAACAAAAAGTTTCAGTCTTTCCTCCATTTCTTTTTCAGGGATTGCCATAACCATACTGGCATCCCAAACCTTTCCCGCCCACCTACAGTTTATTTGGATTGTGCAGCTCCTTCCCTCTTTCTTTCTGTCTCCCGTGCTGACCTTTTGCAGGCAGATTAAACTGTTGTTGCTATCACCCGCCTGTTGGCCCAAACTATGAACGAAAATGTATGATGACGGTTATGCATAATAAGTAAGCCTATACTAGGCAAGATAGTCTATGCTGACCAGTCCTTTTTTTCTTCTTTTTTTATTTTTTATTTTTATTTGGCTCAATACTAAATGAGAAATGATGGTATTGAAATAATAATAAAGAGCAGACGTCATATGATTCATCGCCTCCCACCAACAACCCCTCTCTGTCTCTCTGTGTCTTCTTTTCAAGAATTAGCTGAGTTTGTATTCATTGCGGGCATCGGTTTTCGCTCCGGACTATGAACTGTGATGAAAAACATGCAGTTGTGATGGAAATTAATGTGGACTGTGCTGTCAATCATCAATGTCTTTTTGTAACTGCAACTTTTTACATTTTCATCATTCTTTCAAGCTACTTACAAATACACCCTTAACACGGACCGGAAAAAAAATTATACCCAGGTCCAACTCTGTTGCCATGGCGTCACAGCTGGTTTTTCTTTTCTCTCTCTCTTGCCACAGCATTCTAGCGTTTAGCAACTAGTCTGCCAAAAAAACAAAAATAAAAACTATCCAGCCGTATGATACTTGAGAATGCACACGTTTTAAACCTCTAGCATATATATAAAAAAACCATGACGTTGTTATACAGCTCGAAGCGAAAAAAAAATTGTCTTGGGTAACTCTAGAGCATAGCTATGTGATGCACAATACATGTCTTATCCCGCGAGATACCGAGAAATACAAGATAATTCGAAAGTTTCTAGGAGCACGAGTTGTCACCTTCCTTAACGATATCCCCAAAATATGCTGAAGCTGTCTGGCTTCATCGCTTTATTGAATTACAGGATTTGATCCTAACCTGAAAGAGCCTAGAGCATCCGCTATGATATATTTTTAAAATGTGTCTCTTTAGTGACTCGCTCCATCCCTCAAAAGAGGTTCTCTGAAAACCCTGGAGAGCAGGAGTAAAAGGTATGAAGTCTATCATCATACGAGGTAGCCAATTTCTACTACTAAAGCTCATGTACATTGGAAACTACTACTACTATTACTAATGATTCTTCGTCGGGTAACCGACCTAATAGTAAGTAGCGGTTGACAGCATTATACAAAAAGACATTGTAGTAGAATGGATTTCTATTTTTTTTTTTGGTTTCCAGCTACACGGATAACGGAGAGGAAGAGAGAGAAAGAGTGTGTGTATGTGTGTGTGTCTCAGTAGTAATATAGGAGCAGTAATTATTCTATTTCTTGTTTTGTAGTTATCAAGGCCTAAATTGATAACCATCTTTTCAGGCAATTTCCATGTTCTATGAAGTAATCATTCGATTGCAACCCTATCTGTCCTTTTTGCAAAAATTTCTTCAAACGGAATATAACTCTGTATGGTCCTAAAATTCAGTTTATCTGTCGATCAATGCAATTAAAAGGGGAGCCGAAAACAGAAAATAGGTCCGCATTCGGTTACAAGAAATAATACGATCGAATAAAGATACCTTTTGATGCAATCGTTCAGAATGGATCCAACAGACCATTCTTTTCTTTATCCTTCTCTCCCTTCCGGCTTGTGCGGAGAAAACTTGACTTTTTTGTTGAGAAACCACGCCTCCGCTCTCTCATGATGATAACCGCAAGACAATGAAACAGGGAGATCATCCCTCACCTAATATATTCAACGACAGTTCTGCGCATAATGAACCGTACTATGCCATATATAGAGGAGGCTGTTTTGCCACCGAAATGAAGACTAGCGTAAAAAAGAAAAAGTGCCAAGGACGAAGAAAAAAGGGAAACACAGAAAGCCAATTAGGGAGTAGTAAGTTATGTGTATTGAACCAGAGACTCGGAGTCCAAGACGAGGATGTGGTAAGCTATCAGACAACAAGCCACACAGCATGGAGTACACCTTTTTCTTTTCTTTTCTTTTTTTTTTACAATCAAAATGAACTATCAGTAACTACTTGCACATGCATTGCCCTTGTGCGGAACAAGTATCCTTGTTTCTCAATGCTTCGCCTGTGTCTCGGTCTAATATCAATATAGAAATTGCTATACCAACAAAAAGTGGCGCGTGGGATGATATTTATAGCAAGCACCAACACGAGCACAATACTTCCAGAAAGATCGCCTTCATAAGAATAGCAGTTCGTACAGAAACGATCGCCCTTGTGGGGTAAAAAAAAAAAAGAATTATGGAAGGAGTTTTATTGCCTGACAAAATAACGAAAAGTTGGCGTTTACAACTTCAGTACTTTTTCTTACTCAGGACATTTGGGAGACATGACATGATAAAAGTGTGCAAAAAAAAAATGCATTCTATTTCTCTCCTGCCTATACTCTTCTAAACGGGTGCAGGCAAAATTGCTCCTGGATCCCAGGTTATCCCGGTGGCGTGACATGGTGATGGCTACCGAAACAAGTTGTTCGTTTTTTTTAAGGAAAAAAAAATGGAACATTATTCTGACGGTACAAGACGGCTTTTCAGCAATCAACTACTCCCGATTTGGCGAAGTTTTTGTGGAGAAATGTGAATGCCGTAGCAGTAAGACGCACACGCAAGAATATTAGGGGTGCCAATGCAACACAACGTTCGTTTCACTTTTAAGGCACAACGTGAACTGATGTGCGCAGATCCTTTGAAAGTGGGGTGTAGATTCTCTCTCTCTCTCTCTCTCTCTTTCTCTCTCTCTTTAAAAGGAGAAAATAGAGTTATGCATGGAATTTGGCGTAAAAAAAAACCAACCCCCACTCCCTTTACAACATCAATTAACAACACCTTAGGTTATAGCTAAGCATTCTTCCTTGATCTCCCTTTTTCTTTTCCCTTTCTCGGAGTAACTTTCTTTCTGTCTTTGTTTCACTTCTGAACGACCGTCTCCGCGCCCTCTAACCCTGGAAAGCAAAGAGAGAGAGAGAAAAAAACAGGTCCAGTTCTCAAAGGGCCCCATCGCTCAGAGCATCACCACTGATCGACCTCTACAACTAAGGGCGACGCTAAAAAAGAAAACTTAACTTTATGCATCAAGAAAGCATCATCCGATTAAGTTGTGACCTTGGCTTGTAGCGTGCTTATCCACCCGATCAGCCCACTTGCTTACGGAGTCCAACCCAAAGGAACTTTTCCTATTTTCAAAAAGAAAATGTGGGCGTTTGGTCATGACTGCATAAGCTTACAAAATAGATAAGCTGTTCCTACTATTTTCAGCCGTGTGGCGTCGGTTAGATGATCAATCGAACGGATGATCTTCCAAGGTTGGCTATGTCTCGACGTTGGCCTCAATCAACACGGAACTTGTTTGAAGAACCACACTATAGATTAGACTCGATAGATTTGCATTTGAGCTTCTTAGCCCCAGACAGAAGGTTAGGTCTCCGGCATTGATTGCCATAGGAACATCCAACAGACATGATATCAGTTGTGTTGACTGTCGACTATTATTTGTGGTACATGGCGTAACAAAAGAAGCAATGAAGGGGCCGTTCAAATCAAAGCAGACATTAGCTGGAAGAAAACGAGGCTTTTTACCAGCCATCGAGGTCATTATAGTCGTAGATTTCCATAACATCTATGTATGTCGTGGTTGACTACCCTTTACTAAAAGAAAGTAGCTAATCAGTGACAGTAACAAAAACATCATGCTTATAAAGCAGCTTGTACCATAGGGACGAAAAGCAGCGAAGAAAATCCAGAGCAATAACACCGGTTGTACAAAGTTATATGCTCATCAGAATACTTCCTATAAAGCGTAGGATCTTTGGTCATAATCGGAGGGTACGATCGTACGAATGTATCCTTGATTTTGGAAGTAGCTGAACGCTTGTTTCAGACCATGCTTACATGTACTTGTTCTCCTTTTGTGCACTTTAGCAACGGTGAACTTTGTTGCGCATTATGTCAGACAATGATATCATTGTCATGCCATGACAATGGATTGACTTCATCTTTTTTTCAGTTTGCGAACGCGAAGCCTATAAGTAAGGAATTCTCTGAAATTGTTGGCTATGTTTCATTTTGATTTGGCTGCCACTCACAAACTACCCTTTCGGGATTTACGTGATGCAGAAGCTCACTGAAATAGAATTATGATACGTAGTTTCGATCTTCCTACTAACAAATACGATGCGTTCAGTAGATCATGGTCCTACATGTTTGCAAACAGTTTTTTCCATACTAAATACTAGAAACGAGTAACTCACTGTCGCGGCCTTGTCTACAAAGGAAAGCAATGCGGTAAAGCAAAAGCTAGCCAATTTGTTGGCGGAAACTGCGCTTTCCTTCTATTAATAAGGTAGCTGAGTTCAGCAATAATTCAAAGAAGGAAAACACAACATACAGATTGCAATGCTTTTCGTACCTAATGCGCCTCAGGTTATTCTTGTCAATTGCCGAAAATCTGTCAACCCACGTCGCGAGTTCCAATGCGAAGTGTAACCAAGTATGCTACATTACATTTTCCAGAAGCAGGGATATGTATCACGGGCTGATTCGCTTTTTTTCGAACGGAAGTTTGTGGAACGCTACACCTGGAATCTCAATTGTTATTAGAGTCGTCTTTTCACTGCCGACACATTGAATGAGACACTCATGTTATGATAGAACGGATTCTGCATCGAATCGATCCGTCCTCTGAAATCTTACGTTAAAAAGGACCACGTTTGTATCATTAGCACATTAGCTTTTTATCAGAGAATCACATGAACAGTAAGAAACGGCTACTGCTCTGCTGATTCGACTCACTAAAGACTATAGTGACTATCAATATCGGCCTGTCTACACCTGGAGCGAGAGCCGTTTCTTTCTTTATTTTATGTATATATATATCAGGTGGTTATTTCATTTTCAGGCGCGCTACAAAAGATTTACAGGATGATATGCTTAACAAGCTTTGTTGTGCGATATAGTAAATAATGTGAACGGACAGCATTTTTGCTTTTTGTGAAACATAGGGCACTTGCAACCAGGACATGTCGAGACGCAGTGTTGTAGGCTAAAGATACATTCGCATCCAGTAAATCAAACTGCGCACCGGGAATACAGAACCGAAGAAAAAAAAACGCCCTTCACATCCTGACGATTTGTTGGGGCAGAATATTCCCTTATCTTGAAACGTTTTTTCTTTTCTTTACGCGTGGTGCTATGATTTCACGGTAAAGGTCTCCAGAAGGGGGCCATTCTGTCCATACCTTCATCCAAAGTCAACGCAGAACAATGATGAGATCAATGCAGAAACCAGTCCTCCAAATTGTTCTTTGACATGAAATCCGTTTTCTCCCGCTTCTCCGTCACTATTTTAGTTCGCTGCTCCATGCATCGGTTAAAAATGAACGATTCGGAGATCAAATTTGGATATACGGCTCACGAAACGAAACCGTATGACGTTACGTTGATTTTTATTCAAATGAAACACGACCATCCCCTTTCTACTCGGACGTATGTTCAGCGGTGGTATGGAGAGTCCATCAATATTTCAATATAATGTAGAATGCATGAATCACGCCTAAAAAATAAACCAGCTGTTAGCCTAAAACAATCTTTCGTCCGAAGGACGGGTGTGGCGCTACTTGCCTGGAATCCAACCCAAGATCGTTAAACCGATGTTAATCAAAAGATCAGCAGTGCATCCTAATCGTTTTCATAAGCACAACGGATTGTCTACTGTATCATCTACACTTCGTACCTCGTTCCGCAAAGACACCAAGAGGTGGCAGGATAACCGCTTTTGGAAAGAAAGAGTGATGATCAACCAATGCGTCCCTTTATCGGCGCGCGTCTTTCTTCCTTACCGAGAATGAATTTACAGATATCAGAGCAAGTTAAAGCCATAGTGAAAAGAGAGTAAGAAGTAAAAGAAACTGCCGCCCCCCTCATTCATTTTACAGGATTTTTGCATGTGACTTTGCGCTGCTTGCCAAACAAATTATAGCTGGCCAATAGGACCCAAGTTTGCATTGGGCTGACGATAAATGTCGCGCGGCATGAATCACCGCCAAGAAACGACTGTCCTTTCTTTTGTGAAAATGACGAATGACATTTGGAAGCTGAAGATGTTCCATTGAATACAAATGCTGGCGATTCATGTGCCGTTGAGACATCTGAGGATGACAAACCGGATGGATGCGTATGAATTACCTCATTCATACATGCCTCGTTTGTGTAAAGGCTAGTGAGAAAAGAAAAAAAAGTAGTCATGAAAAGAACGTCTTTGTAGGCGTATGTGCGTTGAAAGGTAATGGATCATCTGCTGATGACAAAAAAAAGATAGTTGACAGACTTTGTTCATTTTCCAAAATGTCATATACGCAAGGAAGTCATACAGGGTGATATACTTCGCAACAAATAGAGGATGGCCTGCTTTATTGAGATGGATCCAACGTAGAGGAGGATGCGCTGATCATGAATAAAAGGGCTGAACTGGATGTTCTGGAGGTTCTGGTGAAGCGGCTGACGCTCGCAATCAATTTCTTGCAGATGAGCACAAACTTACAGTTTAACAGGCATCATCCGGGGCTGAAACCAGGCTGAGCGCCGATGCTCTTCAGTAGAAAAAGGAGTTCGACTACAGCACGTACGGCAACTTTGTATCTGTGAGCAACGTATTACAGCTTAATATTCTTTTGGGAAGCTACTGCAGTGAATAGGCAGTTCACTAAGGCCTATTCGGCTGCTCATGCTACATGAACTACGAATGAACTGTGCACTTGCATTCTTTTTATTTAGTCATAATGCCAAATTCTGGCTGCATGCGAATTTTTCATGCGTATCAGACGCTTGATGAAACGATAACCACGTTACAGAAGATCAGAACTCGGCAGCTTTTTCTTTTTGTTTGATGACCGACGTGTTTGCCACAGTAGTTCATCACTTCGGCGTCTGACGTGCTTGAGATGGTGGATCATCTGAACATGATCATCTGAAATGAGATCAGAGATGTTATGCGCGTCAATTATTAACGGTATTTGTTTGAGTGCAGGTATAGTTTTTGGCGGGCGAGTTTTTTCAACCTCTGAGTCGACATCCACGGGGTCGTTGGTATCATCTGCGTCCTTCATATGGTGTGAGATCACCAGTGCAATGTATAGCTTCTGAACTGGCTTGGAGATGCCAACCTCTGTTGACTCGTTTCTTTCCGCCGCTTCAGCCTCAAAAGTACAAAAGTCCTCTAGAACGCCCTCGTTGATGTATCCTCTTATCGCTGTGGAGTGCAGGGTCCTGGATGCACGTCCAGTGCTTGCAAATGTACCCAGCTTCGCCTGCACAAATACGGGACAGTAACCTGCATCTTCAAAGCGTAGGACAAAGGCAATGCTAGGTCCAGCAGGTGTATTTTTTGTAAAAAAAAAAAAAAAAAAAAAAGGGCAAAATATCGCTTCCGTTCCATTGCGAGGAGCCACTAACATGAGCCGCCAAAAAGTGGCCCAGTTCTTCGTCAGGACATGCAGAGGGGCTTTTTCGGTTCTCCAGTCCAACAATAGTGGTTTTCCTTTCTAACAATGGATAGCTGTCTGCATGTTCGCGAGAAACCAGTGCGGTTATAGGTAGAGTTTTGTTGTGAAATATTTCCTTCAGGGTGCCGGCCATTAAAGTCTCCCAAATGTCATCGTGTTCACATGGATTATTCGCAATAAACCAGAAAGTTCCCATTGCGGTATCGCGTCGCGCACTATCGCATGCTTTGAAATAATTCACTACTGCCCTCAACACCAGATGCTCATCCATTACTGTCTTAACCTGGCCATCAGCTGTTTTGATTCGTCCGACAGAAGCTTCAACTAGTGGCGCCTGGATACCGTTCAATTCGAGTAGTTCCTCACATAATTGGAGGCTGAAGACAAAGCAATTCAATACTTCCATGAGATTTTTGTATTTTTCAAATTGCTTTGGGTAACATAACGTGGCAGCAATCATAGTCCGCATGTCATAGCAAACGTTTCCTGGGCCGAAATGTTCTCCATTCGTCGATGTCAACACTTTGTTAGTTTTGTCGATTGCGGCATTCCAAATAACTCTAGAATTGCGGTCGTCATCGCTTGTTTCCATGAGTACAGTTTGGTTTGTCGAGACAATCGGTCTGAATCTGCCATAAAACCAACCGAAAAGCATATCACTGGTGTTCTCTGATAATAGCGACCCAAAAAAGGCTCTTTTCCGCGGATCTGCCAATGACCGATGTACAAGTTGGCAGTAACTTTCCACCTGCTCGGACGATTCCCAACCTTTAAAGTTCGTAAAGGGTGTATTTTCAGGTCCATAGCCCGCAACTTTTACAGATGTATCAGACAGAGGGTCCAGACTGGCAGTGCTAAGCGAAGTTCCGCAAGAAAGTACGCTGAATTTGGTCTTATCCATGTCAATTCGACAGAACCCCTGAACCAATGCCGACAAGACAGATTGCTTGTCTTCCTCTCGAGTAGTGCGACCGAGGTTGATTTCAACATCTCCCGTCGTACTAGCAAGGTATCTTCCTTCTATCTTGCCAAAGGTCTGCGCCTCATCGATGACCACAAGGATTTTGTAACGTTTATCCTGGAACGGCGAATCCGAGCAGCGATGGTATACCTTGTTCTGCAATAGCATGAATCGTTCTTGGACACAGAATTCTATAGCATTGGCATCGATACCGTCTTTGAAGATCAGGCATAGCATAGTTTGCGACAGTTCGACAAACAAATCAAACTTAAGTATCGAATGTCCTCCGACTTGTAATAACGTCCAACGTTGGCAGGTAAAGGAAATCTGCTCCTGATCAGCGATAGCAAGAGCGTGCTCCAATATCATTATGCGAGAGAGAACCAGAGTCATCGCGAGGCTATGAAAACGATCATTATCGTACTTGTCCCTTCCTTTGTATGTTCCGCTCCGTATGGAATTGCGGATTGCGCAGCTCAGATCTGCAGACCCTACATCGGTAGTACTTACATTGAAATAAAAGCCCCAATGCTTAGAAAGCGCTTCGACTACTGTCCTAGTTTTACCAGCGCCTGTTAAAATTTTTTTTAAAAACGAAAGGGTTAGATACCGTCGAAACCAACTGAAAAAAAAGGTATTGTACCTGCAACCGCAAAAAGGGGATAGAACGGTTGAGGTCTATCATGAACCGCCTCCAGAAGTTCATCGGCAGTACTAGGAGGGTTGCTTACGGCAGCTGATTCCGGTAGGTTCAGGAACAAAAGATCCACACTTTCTCTGTGTTTCTTTGTGTCAGCGCCTCGGGGTAGGATATGCGGTAATCCGCTTAGAGGTCCTTCCAAAGTTGGGATATCATGTATCACCCTGATATAACTTTTTTTTTGTATTTTATTGACTTCAGTCACGCATGAGAGCGGACCTCAAAAGAGAAAGAAAGGGAAGTGGACTACTAAGAGAGAGAGGCTAGACTATCTACTGCTGGGAGAGACCTGTTCTTGCGGTGGTGTATAGATGGCTTGCCCGTGTTGAGACTCCACCGGGATGGGAAGGGGAATTCATCGAACACATGCCGCCAGTGTGCGTACCATAGGCACCGAGGGCCTATTGCGGCAAAGAGAGACAGTTGACGGAAGTCGACTTGTGAGGAGATAAAGGGGGGAAGAGTGAGGGTAAGAATGAAGGACTGAAGAATGGGAAAAGATAATGATGGGAAGTGGGCCGCAAGGAGAGCTATCCAAAAGCGTTGCTTTTCTGGGCAATGGAAGAGAAAATGCGGGAGGGGGTCTGAAGAGTGGGAACATAGGGGACAGAGATCGGTGCGAAAACGCTTCGGCATCAGGCGGTGCAGATGATCTCTAGTAGTGATCTTGTTGACTAGTACTTGCCACCAGACGGTTCGTGTATTGTGAGGGATTGGCAGGCGCCAGAAGGTGGCCCAGCGCCGTTTGTCGGTTACAGTGGGTGAAGGAGGGGGGTTAAGGAAGGCACGGAAATGGCGGGTGCTTAGTTGGGAAAGGGGCACGTCGCTGAAGGAAAGATTAGACCACAGAGGGGAGAGGTTGAGTGGAGCGGGATAAGCGTGCGAGAGGACCGACGGAAGGAAGAGAGAGGCAAACCACCAGTGAAGCCAGATTTGGCCCGTGTCGACAGCCCGGAAGAAACGACTGATCATGCGTGGGGCAAATGTTAGTTCCGCTCGAGTCCGTCGACGTAGCGATCCATTTTCTGCTAAGGCGTAGGCGTGGAAGGCGTAGATCCCGGACAAGTGTAAGGAGAGTCGTGCGAGGGGAGGCCTCAAAGTCCAAAGTCGGTCCAGAGGCAGGCAGAGAGCAGTGATGGGGGTCAATGAGATGTCCGGTGGGAGGGGTGGAGGAAGCAAAGGTAGGCAGGCGCGGAATAAAGGGCGAAGGGAAGGAGGGTAGAGATGGGTAGGCCGAGGGAAGAGGCATGCCGCTGCTCCCGAGGGAGCTCCAGTGTGGAGGGCACAGAGGAAGTCGAGGTAAGGCAGTGCTAGGGAAGGGGAGATGGACGAGCTGATCAGCGGCGCGAGCCAGCGAGATTGCAGGGCTTGTTGTTGGGTGCCTGGATCTAGAAGGCCGAGGCCACCTAGAGATCGCGGTTGTGTCAGGAATGACCAGCTGGGTGGGAACGCACCGAGTTGGAGAAACTGCACACAGAGCCGGCGGATCTCAGCTAAAAAGGAGGAAGGAAACGGGGTCACATAGCTAAGGTGCCACAGTCGACTGAGCAGGATAGAGTTAATGATGAGGTTCTTGCCGCGAATGGACAGTCGTCTCTTGGCCAGCAAGATAGATCTAGTGGTGAGCTTTTGGATGATAGAGGCAAGGAAGGATTGTAATTGGCGAGTGTGGGAGGTCAGTGGGAATCCCAAATACCTGACAGCGGTGAACGAGCGGCGATCGTGGCGGGCATGGATGTGATGAGCATCCAGTGCCCCCGACCATTCCTCGGTGAACGAACCGGAGAGGGACACGGCGACCGTTTTCTGGAGGTTGACTTTGGCGTTGGACGCTAAACCATAGGTCCGCAGCAGAGTCAGAGTAGCAGATAATTCCGGTGGAGAATGGAGGAAAACCAAAAGGTCATCAGCGTAGGCCAAAATTTTTAGGGGAGGGGGAGGGTGGACGAACGAAAGGGCCGGAGCAGGAAGGGAACGGATGGGGGAAAAAGAAAAACCGTGAATGGACGAGCTAGCTAATATAGAGCGGAGCAAAGGTTCAAATGCGACATTGAAAAGAAGAGGGGAGAGGGGATCACCTTGGCCAAGTCCTCTCCCTTGAGGGAAAGGCGTCGAGATGTGGCCGTTAATGTTGACGTGGATTTGTGTGGAGAAAAAAAAGGGTGGAGACAGCAGAGATGAACTGAGATGGGAAGCGAAAATGCGAAGTACCTCCTGTAGGTATTGAGGGTATACCCGATCATACGCTTTTTCTTGATCCAAAAGGAGCGCGATGTCAGGTTGCTGGCCCATCTGCGCGTGCATCATGCTGAGCCTGGCCAAAAAACCATTATCAGCAATGAAACGGGAACGCATGAAGCCAGTTTGGAACGGAGATATGATATATTGGACGGAGAGGCGCCGAGAGAGGATCTTGGTGAAAATCTTTGCATCGCAATTGATCAATGAGATCGGTCGCCAATTGGCCAGCAGGGAGATGTCACCGGCCTTGGGAAGAAGAACCAGTAAGGTTTGTTTCCACGAGTCCGGGATGGACCCAGACAGTGCATCGTTGTAGACCTGTGTTGCGAGGGAAAGAATAAAAGGATTTGTGAGAATGTAACGAAGGAGTGGATAGGGGATCCCGTCCATGCCAGGGCTGGACTGTGTTTGCGCGAAAGTTAGTTGCTTTTGCAGTTCTTCCGAAGTGATAGGCTTGACGATGTCCTGACAAACCTCATCAGATAGTCGAGCATCAGGGGGAATGGATCGCAAAAGCTGCTGGCTAGCTGAACGGTCAAAAGTCTCTGGTGAGTATAGTGAGTGATAAAATTGACGCGCATGGTTCAGCATTGCCGAAGGTGAATAAAAGTCTGTTCGGTGGAAGGGTCTCGTAAGAACGGAATGGATTCCTTGAGTTGTCGTTGTTTCAGCGTGCCGAAGAAATATTTGTTGGACAATTCTCCTTGTTCACGCCAGCGAACACCCGCTCTCATTGCCAGAATCTCAGTGCGTTCGGCTTGATGCGTAGATATTTGATGTTCAATAGCCGCTACGGCAGAAAAGGCTTTGTGGCGCAGAAGCGTTCTACGATCGACTTGGAGCTGCCTTTCCACAGCACGGCAATGATGTTTGTAGCGTTTGGAGTAATTTTGGGCTAGCCGTCGGATGGCGCTTTTGAGGCGATCCCATTTTTCCTGGGAGGAGGAGAACTGGGATAGATGTCGCGGGGCGTCCAGAAGAAGTTGATCTAGTTGAGAAGTGAAAAGTTCATGGGAGAGGTACAGAGGGTTGAACCTCCAGCATCCGGGTCCTGTGACGGAAGGAAAGGTAAGAGAAACCTGAATCAACGCGTGGTCCGTCCATTCTGAGTTAACAAAATCCACACTTGGGTGCGCGGTGGTTATAGACTTGGCTACGAAGATGAAGTCAATGCAAGCCTAAGAATCACGTACCTTCCAGGTTGGCAAGGGTGGCAAGTCTGGGGAGTCGCGGGAGACGGCATCATGAAAATGGGTGTGTAGATAAGTGGACCATGTCTCCAGAAAGGGTGGCGGCCGATGGCAGCGGTAATTGAAATCACCTAATAGAACATCTGGTCGTGGCACGTCCATGCTGGAGAAAAGGTCGAGAAGAGAATGGAAGAAAGGTCTGCGTTGAGAATAGCTGCTGGGGGCGTAGAGGACTGCAACTATCATGGGTTGAAAAAGGTTGTTTGTGTGGTTTACCTGAGCAATGAGGACTCTCGCGTCCGAGGTGATCAATAAGGGACTAAGTTGTAAATGAGGGTCTAATGCCACCAAACCACAATGGGAAATCCATATTGCGGCGGAAGCTTGGAAGATAGTGGTAAAGAGTTCGTGTTGTTGTTCTTGGATGTGAGTCTCCTGCAGAGTGAGGAGTTGTAAACGAGGTTGGAGGTTGCGAAGATGACGGATAAGAAAACGTTTAGAGTGTTGGCGGTGTGTTAAAGCAGACTGTAGGCCTCTCACATTGAGAGTGCCAAGCGTTAGGGACGCTGTCTTCATAAGTTCAGAGTAGAGGGGGCACGGGACACGCGACCAGAGCGCGTTCGAAAGGCAGATGAGTGAGGAGACAAGGATCGTCTGCGAGACGGGCGTGTCATGTCCGTAAGCGGATCAGATCTAGACGATGAACGAGAAGAGTTAGTAAGAGGGGACGTGAGTTGCTTAGCAGTGTGGTCTGAGGCTTCCGAATCCGAGGAAGCATCATGGTCCTGGTGATCGGCGGAAGATGGGATTGAAGGGTTGGATAAGAAGAGAGACCCTGGAGGTGGCGGAGTGGCAGGGTTCTCCGAGCTGCTGACTGGAGGCATGGCTCCGTCGGTGGGTGTGGTTGTCGGAGGTGTGGGCGGCGAAATGGATTGAGTGAGCGAAGGCGGTTCCGGTGTCGAGTGGTCGAGGAAATCAGTCTCAAAATCCATGTTATTGGGATGAGAAGGGCAATCCGTATCTGCGGCATGGGCAAGATCTCCACAGCGCTTGCAGCGAGGTGCTCTGACTGCAGCGAGTTTAAAGCAGTGTTTCTTTACGTGCCCTTCAGTGCGGCAGTAGCGGCAGTAGGGGGGATCCCTTGGGCGCGTACATCGATGAGAGTATCAAATTGCCCCCCGAGGTGGAGAGAACGACTCAGATTGCGAGGGTTGGGGATGGCAGATGGATCGAGAAATGCAGTGGCCTGGCCTCGAAAGGTGCGGTGCTTACGCGAAAGATAAACCCGGAATTGAACTACCTTACCAAATGGGCTTAAAGCGGCCATCATCGGGGCAGTGAGCTCTTCAGGACGACACACAGGGATGTTATAGAAGTTGACCTTGATGAGATCCCGGTGAAGAGTTGCGGTCGGAAGAGGGGTAATGAATTGATTGCTGATGCCAAGACCCTTGTCTAGGGCTAGTTGTTTTTGTTGGGCATTGTCGAAGAGAACTTCGACCACGAGGCCGTCAGCACGAGGTGACGCGTCGATAACGCGACGATGGGTCCAAATTGGTCATAGAGGAGATCCTCGACTTCCGCAGGGCGACAGAGACCGCGTAAGTGAAAAACAAGACTGTCTGGGTTGATGGAGCGGGTCCAGGCGAGGATAGCTGCGTCTTGGGCTACGAGATTTTCGTAACCTGGTGCAGTGAAAAGGGTCTTCGAGACATTTGGTGCTGAGGTGGCCGGTGATGAGGCCCTCACGGTAGACGCGTAGGTCTGCGCAGGGACCGAAGGGTTGCCCTGAGATGGCATAGTGGGAGTGCGAGTGTGTCGAGTGGACTGCTGTATATTAGTATTATAAACCGCTAAAGTCAAAATCTGTTAGCGGAAAAAAGTATCACCCTGATATAACGACGAAGTTCCACTGAAAATTTGGAAGTTGGCTCAAAGAATTCACGTTCAATTTTCTTCAATTCGGCATCCTGCTCTTCGACTACGCATGAATAAATAGAGACTCTGATGTGAGCGTGCTGTATCAACCATTAACAACGATTTCATACACTTACCAGAAGGAAAAGGTTCAGTCGTAGGATTGTACCCCGAACATGCAGCTATACATAAGATTAATTTTAGCCCAATCAATTAAATAAAGCAAAGGTCTGCCTTGTGTAGGTGCCTGCACAATGATACTGATTGTTTCCTTTGCAGTTGATCTGCAAAGGTTTGCTCTGCGCAACTCCTCCGGCGAAATTTCCGTTTTATCTTTTTGTTCGTTGAGTACAATAGGATCATTATTACAAGCACTGAATGGAATCGACACTCTCCAGAGCTTGAGCCTGTTCGCATCTATACCACTGAAGGCAGTAGTTTTTTCCGTCTTTATTGCATCTTTGAGATCATCAATGGTATCTGCTATATCGGTATCGATAGAGAACGCATTTATGAGACGTTCACCGTCAATAATGCAGAATAGCTCAAATTGATCGTCCATCATGGAAGAAAGAGCGGTTGACAACGTCTGAAAATCTCGCAATATGAGAATAAATTTCGATTTCCGAAACTCTATTTTGCTGCGTAGTACGGTTCCTATAGGATCATGTTTCCTCAGTCAAGATATTTATGTTCACACAGCCTAACAGCATCTTTGAAACCAGTAGAAGAAGATATTGTAGGTGCATTTCGACAAATGGAACCATAGAATGCAGTCCGGTGTACGCCTTGGTACAAATAGTTCCGCCGTAGACGGACATCCCTTCCCAGTACGAGTGCGATCGATCTTTACGATTTATATGGTGCAGTCTTCTTTACCCATTTTGTTAGCTCAGCGATTTTAAAGCATATCCTATCTTTTGTTCAGAGCAGAAATTCGTTTATTCTTTTATCTCCGTCATTATTTGCAGTAAGTGATCTTTACACGATAGCAGACTATATATAAATAACACGTACATTATCTCCCGTCAAAAAAACAAAGAAGAGCTTTGAAGGATAATACCACATCTCACGGCGATGTTTCTTTAACCAAAGGGTTTGCAGAACAATAAATTCCATGAAGACGTGGCCATTACGTCCGGGCTTTGGCCAATATGACTGACTCTATTCACCGGATCCCACTGATCCAACTAGAATTCAATTTCTGTCTCACGAGCGACCTCGAACATTCTTTTGATTCTCTTATCAAAGGCAGGCTTGGGCAATTGCTGAGGATATGTTGGCGGACCCCTCGGAATTCAAATACTGCAGAAAGGAACAAAGCATCGGACCTTCTCAGCGGAGTCATGTTGATGTTTGCTTCTTGTCTATTTAACTTTGATTGACCGTTACTGCGCCCCTCTCGTACGCAAAAGCGTCAACAGTATTTCCTGTGATGAGATATTTCTCTACTCTTCCTCCCAAAAGTCTATCAGATATCTTATTCATGTTCTGCAGCATCAAAAGATAAAGACGATGACATACATGGCGGATGTCCAGAAGTTTTGTAGATATGAGATTGTTTTCCGAATCAAAAGATGACGAATAAATATGCAACGTTTGAGCGGCTACCGATGTTCTAAGAAATATGATTGATTGAAATGATCGCCGCTGTACGATAGCATAAACGCTTCTAAAGAGGACGCACTCATTTTATTTAGAAGGGATCGTCTGAAAGAAATGACGTGTGATGTGCGAATACGCAGCATTTACTAAACTTTCGGACGTTCCGATGAGACACGACCATCCTCCCATCCTACAGGTCAACACATGGTGTCCAGCAACAAATCAATCGCCTTAGCGCGTTTTACGCTTATATCTTTCTATAGAGCTCCGTCTTGAGGCGTTTCAGTCTGCAGATAAAGGCAAGAGGCATTGTTTATGGTTTGGTAATAGTGGGATAAACAAGAACGAATTTTCCAACGAATCACAAACCAGGAAAACAAACAGATGACATGATGTAAATACGTAAGTGAATGCATGGACGCATTGAGTTCCGAAAGTATCCCATGTGTGGAAGCAGTTCTCGGGACTCGGGAAGGCTGCATGAACCACGCAAAAAGCTAATGTTCCTTTATCAAAAAAAACATTGTCGCTCCCCTTTTCTCTTTCTTAATCAACGCCTGCGATGGCGGTAGTTATGTCTGCTGTCTGATCGTCTTCGATAACGAGGGGGTGTCCTTGAACGGCGATAGCGGCGTGACGAACTTGATGATCGACTTGTACTGCGACGTCGCGGAGGAGACCTTGATCTACGACGGTGGCGCCTTGAAGGGCTTACCGAGCGACTGGAACTGCGATGGTGTCGCAACGAGGTGGGTGATCGACTTCTGCTGTGTCGATGAGAAGAAGATCGAGATCGATGGTGTCGCGCAGGACTTCGTGATCGACTAGAGCTACGTTGATGGTTTCTATGCTGCGACTTTTCATCTTGCTTCTCATTCTTGTCTTCTAAGACATCATTCCAGGCGCTCCAACGGCCGTCATCCTCGCTGTCGTCCTCGTCCTCACCGTTGCCTTCTTCATCATCATCTTCTTCTTCTTCTCCAACAGGTGTTTTCTCACTGTTTTGGCTTTTCTTTTTCTTTCGACGGCCGAATTCATCCCAGTCATCGTCATCATGTCGTCTTCGATACTCCACGACTGGGTCTCTCTCCATGTAGCCACCTCCTGCTCCTTCTCGTCGTGCTGATGGCTCGGATCCTGGTTTTACGGTTGAACACTGATTACATTCACCTCTTCGCGCCCAGTTAATGTTCCCACATCTGTACCCATGTGTCAGTCAAATCCGCCAACGGCTTCTTTAATGACTTACAAAGGGCATTTCCAATCATTTTCGGAGAAAAGGCCCTACGACCACGTATGAATTTTGCCTACGTCCACGGAATACGTAAGACAGCTACCTTGTATTTGGATGCCCCCTCTTTGCCTAATGTGTTTTCAGATCGCTCCCGTCGCGACATCAAAGACAAACGATGTGTAACTTAAGTCCTACAAGGAACCATTTACAGTTTTGGGGCCACTTGTAGACGGTCACATGTGGATGAGAAATTGTTTAATACTGATTTCCAAGTACGCAATACAACAAACAGATAACCAGATGATGCGTTCAAATCTCTGCGAACTTACGCTTGGGTATTTTTTAGTTGGCGCAAGGAGACATTGCCAGTGTAGCAAACCCAACAGTGATGAGTAACTTGTTAAATTCTATGTACAAAGCTTTACCGATGCAAACAACTAAAGGGAAGCCGCTTCAGCAAATGTATATAGGCAAAGTAGTGTACATACCGTAAAAATCTAAATCCCTTGGAGGGAAATCGTATTCGCGACGGCGATGTTGGCTTGAGGACGCAAGAATTCCGTAGGTCAACCTTGATCCTTCCAAATAGAACTTGCTATCCAGAACATGGTTTTACTGGCATTTATGTACCGCTGCCAAAGCGTTCCACAGTTTTTGCATACTAGGACACTATGGTGCGAGACTAAATCCGCAGAAATAGCCATTTTAAGAATACCCGCGACGTTAAGATACTCGTCAACTTTGATCGCCACGACTTCTCCTCTACGTTTCCGGCGCTTCAAGATAGACCAGCATTTGTTCACGAGCAGCTTGCGTTTCCCTTCATAATTCATTGTGTCATTAAACAGGGGGTCACCAAAACAACCAAAGGCATCTTTTTTCGTCTGTTGGAATCATTTTCGCGGAAGTCGATGTGATCGTATTGATGACATGTTTTAGGCCGGAAAATTGCGGCTAGTTGATGTCAGACATTACATAGCTCTTCAAAAATAATTTTTCTTTTTCCTTTTCCTTCTTTGCTCTCGTTTTTTTTGCCGTTCTGTTTCGTCTTTTTTCTCTTGCGCCGGTTATATCTCTTACCTCCGTAAATGAGGATATTAACCATTTCCTGTGCTGCCGCTGCCTCCCTTGGTAACCACGAAATTGAGTTTCCGCCGTAGCTGCGCCGTAGAATTTCAGAAATACGTTCAAATGCTGCTGGATGTAAGCCACGTTTGTCATATTGTCCTTTCACTTATGTTTTGCCAGTGGAAGTGTCTTGTTCAATTTCTTTGATGCTAGCGCCGAATCTGGCAGTCTCCATTGCTCTTTGTCGGCGAGAAGAATCCGTATATATATTATATTCGCCAAGCGAGCAGCGGCGGACTTCATGGGGGATCATCTTCGCCATACGAAGCGGTAAAAACTTGGGATATGTCCGGATCAACGGCACAAATAGAAAAATGCTGTCGAATCTTGCACTGCGTAAAATCAGCTGGTGCGAGCTCCGCGTCATAAACAGTAGCTGTTGTCTTCTTTCTTGAAATCGGAAAGTCCGTTAATATTTGATTGGTACAATATGCGTCTAAGGAACTTTTGGGTTTCTGTTAGCTATGCAAGGAATATGAGATTCGTTATGCACTCAGTCACAGATAATACTACCTTTTGAATCCTAGTCCCAAAAAGTCAAATACTTTATAGAAAAGCTCTAGGTGTTCATCATGAGTGGTCCCCGCTCTCAACGAAGTGAGGCTACCCGACGTCTTTGCATTAACCGTAATAAACCGCCATTGGTAGGATTCTGCTGGTATCAACCCGAACAGCCGAGGCAACTCCTTCGATGGTTCGCTCTTTTGCGCTTGCAGATGTATTTGTTCGTACAATTCTAAAATATGGCGTAAAGCTGGAACGTATCTACCGGGAGCCGCAGAAATAGCCTTCTTTCACGCAGGTTTGGGAACGACTTCTTCAAGCTCTTGGCAACCGCTTCAATGGCTGTATTAATATCGTTTGGAACAGCACTCGATAGAGAATATGGCCAGCGAGCATCGGCAACTCGCCGGAACACATAATCGCTTGCGATATACCTTGGCAATTTCTTGCTCAAATCCTAAGCAGATGCGCGTAAGTAAAAAGGGATAAAGTCAACTGTAAGTGTTGTGTCGTGACTGGAACTGATAAGTACAGTAAGACTGAAGGGTGTCGTTTATTTCGGTAGAAAAGTAGACCAGGAACTAATTACTAGCTACAACTGTATTTATATGATCGGAGATCGTCTACTGTATTGATACAGTGATTATATTTCAGACACGACAGTAAGTATACCGGTAAGAGAAACCGTAATTGGTAAACTGCATAAAAAGTAATGCGATTTTCAAAATTTTCAACAATGTGGTTGGAACAGGTTGTGCTTAACGTTACACGTGCTGACGAAATGACATCGCTATAAGCATGTCGGCTCGTGGATCGATATTTCTGGCTTGGGTACCAGTCACAGAAAGTTTCCCATTGTTCAAGGACGTAGTCAGGCGTCTTGTCAGTGATGCTGGTAACTTGCTTATCTAAGACGAGCTGACAAATCGAATACCAAAAATTTTGTGTATACAAATGGACATGAATTTCACAGTCGGCGTGGCGAAGGATATACCAATTTACAAACAGTTGAGCACATATGACAACGTTCCGAGTGAGCTCTCATAGGTGTACTATACGTAGAGGTAGTGTTTCTTGAGGTGACGAGTGAGCGACCTTACTGAGCGCCAACTTTCTAGTGAATTTCTCATGGTGTTTTCCAAGTTTTTTCATCAGGTGCTTGTTTCATGGTTAATGAGGGTTTAGAGCATAGGGACGATCTGGAACTTCGGTGCTTTCCGGACCCGCAGGGCGGACACAATGGCGCAGGCAAGTTTTCGTTCGCGGTTTTCTTCCGCTTTGTCGCTCTTCCCTTTTTCTTCGCCTTCGAAGACTCACTTGTCTCCTCAAGCGACAGTTTTCTTTTTTTTTTCCCACTACAATATATCTATTAATCACAAAATATACTTAAAAGCAGCTGTTACCTCTTGTTCACCCGTAGTTGGCATGTAATGAACATACTTTATAACGCCTACTGCTATACAATATTTATAAATAACTAAAAATGGCAATTTATTTGTACGCGTTAATCTTTGCATTTAACAGGGCGCCGTTTACTTTGCTCTCTCTGCTCTTTTTGAGCTTGTATTTGCAACAACTTTAAATACTTTTTAAATGTAACCAGTAGGATGACAGATATGTTCGCATCAAACCAGACTTTTACACTCAACCATCGGCCATTAAGATCTAACAACTCGATCGGGTTAGCCCTATTGTGGTCGCAGTACTTCAACGCGGCTTCGAATAGAATGTGATGGTCATAATTTGACCCGTTGTGGAACCAAATGACCTCGTTTGTATGGTAATCCCTTACATTCGATGAATTGTTCAGAACAGTCTTCTCCTTTGGCTTGGTAGATGTGCTCTTCGCACAACTCTCCTATCATGATCGGGATGTGCTTATGAGCCGAAGCATCGTCCGGGTCGACTTCTCGGAACGATTCGAAATCTGCAACGATTAGCTTCGTGTCCGGATCTTTTGGTTTGGTTGGAGATATTCTGTTCAAGTGAGGCTTGGTTATCGTCTTGATTATTGATTTCATCGCTTGGTCCGATACGAATTTTTCGTGTATTACCAGCCGCGCATGATCGCCGGTTACGAAGTAGATACAATTATTAACCGTGAAATCAGGTTCAATCTTGTCAAGATAGATACGTTCACCGACGACTAAATACTCGTGCGGAGTAAAGCGTGTCATATCGATCGGTGAATTTGGTGGTTTTGTTTTCACGGCGTAAAGTATCTTCTGCTGTTGACTGTATCTTTCCGCGAACTCCATTCCCATCCATTCATCAAGTTTTCCTTGCTTGTAATACAGCCAAGCCGAGTACACATTCACGACGCATCTACTCTTCGTTGGTAGGTAATCAAAAGCCCAGTATCCATTCCCTAATTCCCATGTCACCCCTTCACCGGCCGACGGACGAACGTGTCCTGAGACCGAGTGATGGGAGTTCTTACAGATATTTCAAACAATACACGCAAACCTAATACCGAGTTTTCGCCAGAAGAACGCGCCGCGATTTATGGAATGAACCAAGCAGGAATGTCGTATGGCGCGATTGCAAAGGCCAAGGGACTCAGTCGAGCAACCGTTCAACGCATTGTAGAAAACGTGAGAAAGTCTGGTTCTGCAGTATCAAAGCCGAGACCAGGTAGACCAAAAAAGATTTCCAAACGGTCATGTAGAGTTATTCAGCGAGATATTCGGCGCGATCCTCGAATGCCCCTGAAGGTCCATGGCGCCATATTCTCCGACACCTGGATGAAGGTGTCATTGAGAACATTTGCCAAAGCGGTACACAATCTTGGCTTCTTTTCGCGACGTCCTGTCCGTAGACCCAAGCTGACCGATAAGCATAAGGAGAAACGACTGGCTTGGGCAAAGGATCACGTCCATTGGACAAAGGAGCAATGGGATAAGGTAATCTGGTCTGATGAGTCCAGATTCCTTGTCATCGGTAACGATGGCAAGGAACGCGTCCTTCGGAAGGATGGAGAGGGACTTATGGAACAGCACATAAAAGAAACGACGAAATACGGAGGAGGCTCGGTGATGGTATGGGCCTGCTTTGATGCAAGCGGAGTTGGCCCTATCCAAGTAGTAGAGGGCAGGATCAACAGCGAGGCATACACTAACATCCTGAAGAAGAACCTGCTGCCATACCTCAGGAATAACAAGCGCGGAGGTTATCTCTTCCAGGAGGATAATGCTCCTTGCCACACGAGCAAGAAGACAAAGAAATGGAAGTCGAGGAGTCGTGTCTCCGTTTTGCCAGACTGGCCTGCAAAAAGTCCCGATCTAAATCCTATCGAGCACCTCTGGGACGAGCTGGAGCGCCGTCTGGCAAAGCGGAGACACTTAATCCATAAACCAGAGCAGCTGGAAGCCGCTCTGTTGGAAGAATGGGAAGCCATCCCACAAAGTGTTTGTGATAACTTAATTGCATCGATGCCCGATAGGTGCAAGGCAGTTGTCGAAGCTTGTGGAGGGCATACTCGTTACTGAAATGCTCCCAAAATCGAAATTAATAAACATCATGTAAAATACTTCCTGCCCATATTATTGCTTTTGCTATATAACTAACAGAGTGTCGAGAGTACACATTGTTCAGACGTTGATACTTAATCTGGTTGTGCGGAATTTGTTAAATTGCATGCACATTTTTTCCTCGCAGTGTATGTAATCCATCTTACTTTCATAACCAAATAAAGAAGAGTCTCAAAGTATCTCCTGTCTGTCAAATACCTACCAAACAAACCGAAATCCGCAGACACCTTCTCCTTTTTTTTAAAAAAAAAAAAGAAAAGAAACTGAAGAAATTGATGGCCATCAAAGCCAACTTAAGTAGCATCAGAAACAACAGCAACTGAGAATACAGAACCTTTAATGTCATGGCTATAAAATTCCTTGTCAGCGGCGCAAAATGCTATAATGAACAACTATTTTGACTTCAACAAGTCAGAAGTCATTAATTAGCTTAACGCAATGTTCTTTTCGCATAAATCATACGGCAAAAAGCTATCGCTCCATATTTCATCTTCTCATAGTAATTGAAATAAGGATTCTCAAATTTTTTTACCGTCTTCCGTATTTACGCACCAATTAGTCAGTGCTTATATCATGCTCCTAAGTTATGTTTCCACCATATCCATCCCCGAATGAGGTCATGATAATACTCGCATTTGTGCGCTCATTGATATCAACATAATCGCTGCATATATCATCTCCGATAATTGTGGATAAATATAGCTACGTTCATTACCTTAAAGAAATGAAAGAAACAATAAGATTCGTTAAGGATAATAGTTCATCTCTAAATGTATCTAAGATGTCTTTGCGGAAGAATTACTTTTATTGCCTATAGTGTCCTCCTGTTAGTACTTCTGGAATGTAGTGAAGTCAGCATGTTAGGAAAGATGGATATATGATTGTTATGGTGATTGAGTAAGGATAAGGCTGTTAATATTAAAAAAAACTCTAAGTGTGTGCATCGTAATCAATGAGGATAATTTTGGCATATACAGTCACCTGACAAAAAATTGTCAACAAAATACTCGATTGAAAAAAAAAGGCTTACCTGTAAGCATCTACTGTTTTTGTTACAGCGAGATATGATCAGCGTTGAAACACTGATGGTCGGCCTTGACCAAGTGAAGAGCATGTTGCAAGCTTGTGTATGTTTCTGCTGGCGGACATCGCGTTGCCATAACGTGCCACAGGTTTGGCAACCGAGCACGCTATGCAGCGTTCCGTACGCTTCTTCGTTCAGTCGTAAGTTTTCCATGTTCTTCTGCTGACATCTGGAGCACACCTAAGTATCCTCGTTAATATGGAGTGTCTCCATGTGTTTGTTAATATTACCTTTGATGTGTTGTACTCGTCCACGTTGACCATATCAAGTAAACCGGCATTTTCTGCCTTTTTCAGGAGAACTCGACAGCGGTCAGCCAGTCCAGAGATCTTGCCGCGCATGTTCGTTTGGAATATGGCATTCCCGAATGCAACCAAAGGGATCCTGTCTGGCATTGGCCGTAGTGGTGCCTTTCGCCATTTCTGTTTCTGTGATCGTGGATGCCTACCAACCAAAGAGGATTAACAGCGCTGCCAATAAGTGTAACTGCCATACTTCTTCTCCCTTGCCCGTTTCCTATACGTGAAAATGAAAAAAAAGTTAGTCAAGCTCATATTACAATTTGAAAGGCACATACTTTTGCTGCTTCTTCTTTCTCCAGGTCTTCCGTTTCTGTTTCAGACCACGTAGATTATATTTTTTGCCACCATCAAGCAGTATGTTGATAAGTTCAGCCTCAGCCCGCTGCTTGCCAATATAGTTCAAGAATCGGAGACTTGCAAGCCTTTCATCATAGAAATCAAATAGCTGCTCCAGATTTGGCAATAGAGATTCGAGGTACGTTGCCATTGTCTCTGGGTTTGCTGTCTTCCGCGTTGTGATCTCCTGTTCTACTGCAAGTATTTCGGTTTCGCGCTTCATTCGCAGGATATTCGCATTCGTCTTCTTATACCCAGCCATGACATAAAACTCTGCTGTGGACATCTTTCGAATTTCATGAGGTTCTTTTCTATGACCATTACTAGCTACATAAATCTCCGTCATCCCCGGGTCAGCTCCCTATAAGTCGAATACGCTATTAAGCTCCCATTCATCAAAGTCTGTGGCGTCTAGATCTGGTAAGTCTTGTTCCTCTGTTGTTCTGCGAGCAAATATAAAGTCGATTGCATAGCCGTCTGTTCTTACGAGGTTTGTGAACAATTCTCGAGGTTCATCCAAATCAAGGTCCTCTAAGAGACTAAAGAGCTTATTAGTAAATGATCTTGGTCCAGATATTAACTACCTTCTGCATCGAATTTTGTTGAAGTCAAAGACTGCTGCGAATTGTCGTGTATCTTGCTTATGTTGCTCTTGTGTCTGTTGGCGAGCCCCATTATGTAGTAACTGAACGCCACTTTGACGAAGCAATTGTCGAAGGGTTTGGATATCGATACTGGCATATTGACGCTTGAAACCGTACTGTGGCACCAAAGAGAAAGCCTTCTGTTGTTGGACAAATGTAAATGATTCAGGGCGAAAACAGTTCTCACGAGCGATGTTGCTCGAACCGGACTGCTCAATCTGACGATGGTATTGGATTAAATTGCTGATCTGAGCGCGAGTGGTATCAATAGTATGCTGTATGTATTCAAGAGATTCGAATGATAAGCGCTCAGCGTTGAGATGAGTCGGTTGAGATGAATTGACAGCTTCCACAATTTTTGTCACTAAACGTGATCGGTATCGACGACCAAGTACTTCGAATTCTTCGATAGACCGAATCAAAGCAAATGCCCAGCTTCGAGTTGCAACCGTCTGGATCTCTTCTGCAAGCTCCGTTTGCTGCGTGTTATACCCCTCTAATTCTTGTAGCATGTCATATAGGCTACGAAGGTATATTCCTGGCTGCGCAGATATATTTTCCAGATTGATTGGTCGGGGCACAGAGTCAAAACTGACAATTATTTCTTCTACTGCAATCTGCAGGTCTTCAGAATGCTCAACAGTCTCTGGTCACTCGGGGACCGTAACACCCGCACAGTAGTCGTAAATATATCCAGCCAGTGCAGTGGCGTCTTTCTTTGTTATACCCTACATACGAGTATGAGTCAATCATAACGGTAATGACAATATATCTACATACCTCTACAAGGTCTCTCAGCCTAAATGAAAGTATTTGATTGCGCGAGATTCGAACGTTTCGGTAACGGAGTTTGTGAAAATAGTAGCTGACTGTATGGCTAATGACGTTAACGCACGGGAATATTGGTACTGTCTCGTTACAAGAGAATGAGGATATTGTTGAACAAATACCGCAAAAGATTCTGTCATGTCCTCTCTGGGTAATTTCCGGTTGCTGTTGGTGATATTCCTTCCCAAGACAAGCTGCATACATGCATAGAAAAAGTACTGAGAAAACAGTATCGGTGGCATCTCTTGGTTGTTGTCGAGTAACTGTAGAACGTAATACATTGCAAAGCACTGTGATTTGATCGCCACCTCGCGCTGGAAATCGACAAGATTACTGATATGCTGCGTAAATTGGTCCTTTTGATGTCCTGTCAAACGCAATATCGTATCTAATCCGATCTTCCGAACAAAGCGCCGATGCTTTTCTCCCAGTAAACGTTTGAGTCGTTCATTTAATGTTTCGGTGTGATCGGGACAGTGTCGACTTCTTCGTGAACCATGTGGTACTTGCTGCTGATAAATTCCCTTCTCCAGGCAGGAGCTGCATCGATTTGACGCTATGTTCTGGATTGCAGCTGTTTTCCGACGCTTCCCTCTTTGTCTCGCTTGTTTCGAAATATCCTTTTCGACTTGTGATAACTTTCGTTTACGGGTGGAAAGAGAGCTACCAGCAACAGCATTGTCTATAGGATCCAAAAATAAGTAACTTATCTTCGAACTCATGTTTGGCGTAATTACCTTCCTGCGCATTGGGGTCGAATCTTTTATTGAGTGGGCAGCTCCTGCTTCGTGCATCGCGATGGCCTGCCCTACCACAGCGTTTGCAGATTGCTAATACGAAATAAATAAATTGATCTAATAAACTATGGTAGTTTGCGCTTTACCTTGCCGTATCTGCTGTTCGCGTTCCTGTCTTTTATGTTCAATTTCGTCAAGTTTTTCCTTCTTCTTGCGTTTCTTGTGTAAGATTATTTGCAAGTTAGACATCCCTGAGTAATCATGATCGCTAGCGGATGATGAAGGAGCAGCAGCAGAGGAAGGGCCAGCAGCAGAGGAAGGGCCAGCAAGGTGGATGATAGCATGTGGCTCTGACGGCTAAGCTGGACGGCTAAGCTGGACGGCTAATTGTAGTTGTGAATCATCATCAGACCCACTAGACAAAAAAGCGAGCGTATTAGAAGACTGTGAAATGATACTGTTCCGACTTAACGAGTCTACTGGAGTTGGAGATTTCTTGGTAGCAATAGCGTTCCCTTTGCTATTAAGTACATTAAAGATCATCAAGTGTCATACGTTTGATATTACAAGCTTACCCTTTTTGCAACTTTTTTGGAGGCATTTCACCGAAAAAACAGAGGAAGAAATCCCTCTGACAATTTGGAGAAGGACTTTGTCCACTGGTTTACTTGTATAGTAAGAGGAATAGAAGAAGAATGAGTGCTTTACTGTGCTTTTCGCGACTGAGTCACGTTCTTATATAAATTTTGGATTATCCCTCCCAACCAGCTAGGTACATCGAGTAAGCCAGAAGAAAACTTTGTTTTGGACCAGGACATGATGAAGTTACACAAAGAGACAGGTCACTTCTATCTGTACTTATTTATACTGATAGCTTTGCTTTGTTAAAAGTACAAGAGACCCAGGATGAAAAAAAAAATACATTTCCAGAGGATCGCATAAAGATAATGGATAGTTGCTAGAAGTTTACAACAAAATAAACGCTTATATATTTGCTAGGATAAAGCGTTTACCCTCCGTAACTTAGAGGTTGTTGTTTCTGATATGTAGAGTTGATCGTCGTGCAGGATCGGATAAATTTCTTTTTTCCCGAAATGGTCTCATGCTGCACGGAAAATCAAGTCATGCAGAAATCGCTAATATTTCTGATTCTGCAACAGCTGATCATAATGTTGCTCAATTTTTCTCAATACAATAATGAATTCAATTAGTGCAGATTTCTCATGCTAACGGTAGCCTTTACTAGGTATTAAGGAATGAAGCAAGAAGAAACGCTATTTGGAAGGTATTGCCTTGATCACAGACTTAAACAGCTAAAGAAAGTTAAAGCATAAAAGTTCGGAAACAGTTGGAATCTACTACTTTCAAATTTACTTAGTGCAACGACTTTGCAAAATAGGTCACATCTCCTATCCATAGCACAGCCAAAGCAGGGCTTATGCTGCGGCCTGTAGTACGCTTTGAATGGAAATCTTCATGACATAATGTCACATACGATTCAGAACAGTTTCCCATTAATTCTTCCCGTCTGTTTTCAACCATCTGTGTTGACAAGGTTACCGAAAACAGACACCAGCATACTGCGTATTAGTCTAAATAGGGCAATCGCCGTATGCATAGCGTGAAGAAACACCTGATTACACAGAGTACTTAAGGTTTACAAACATTTACATCTACCAACGATTTTCTCTGTTGTGTTCTTTTTCAAGGATGACGTTTCCAATCGAACGATCGAACGATCGAATGATAGTAATCGGTTTAGAATTCAAAAATTTTACAGATATCTATGCCTCCGTCCACTATCTTGTTTTGAGAGACGATATCGCTTTTACCGATTTTGGGATGGTTTCTTGCTATAAACCTTATGCAAAAACAATTTCACTGTTTATTGTAGGATTCACTCCAACCGTGAGGACACCGATTGCTATTATTAAATAGAAACTTCTCAGTAAATTACCAACTGTGATGGATAGACAGTTTTTTTTTGTTCTGAATGCAAGGAATACAGCATGTACAATTCCATACGCCTTTGACATGCGCAAATCACTATAATGCTAGTAACTGTAGAATGAGTCGGGCTGAGCTGAAACAAAGTCTAGTTTGCATATGTTTTAGATTCTGGAGTACCTTGATCCTAATATTCGCTTTAAAACTCATGTGCACTGATCGACGTGCACTCTAAAATGACGCACTATAAACTCGGGTATTGAGACTTCTAAAAAAAAGTAAAGTCTATGAGACTCGATTGTAGATTTTTTATTCCTGTATGGGAACAATATCTATTGCTACTGAGATCTCTTTCAATAATCGAATTCAGTAGAATGGTGTCAATATTGCTGGTTTGGAACATGCATATATGACATAAGACTCTCAAACACGATAAATATCTACGCATATGAAAAATATATTAATTTATTTCTGATACTCTCGAAAAATGGCATATGAAGTTAATATGAAGTATAGTCATATGCAGACAAACTATAATTTAACTGCTAAAATTGTAAAGAGTGTGCGTTGTCTTTGTACAGAAATTTACTGAAGGATGATGGAGAAGAGATACAATGAAATATCTGTCATGTGAGAAACGAATCGTCCTGTGCACTAAAGCAGATATGGATATTTTTGCATATTTCTAGGTTATGGCATCATGTAGAAAATATAGACTAAACCATTTTGTTTTGTTTGTTCAAGGCACAGGGATACTCGGACGTTGCATATTTATTTGTCACCTTCCAGATCTAAAGATAATTCTGTATTTACAAAATTTCTGAACATTGCTTCTATTCTTTATGAAACATGATTTTCTACTGCAGCTTCCAAAAGACAACAGGCCGTCGAAAGATAGTTTCCTTGAAAACTCAAATGGGAGCTCTTTCCTTATGCAATTGTCGGATTTCTATTCAAACAATTCATAGAGATATTACAAACTTTTGAACAGTACTCACATGCATTGGACACGTGATAAGGAGAAGAGGTATACAACGTAGAGAGCTGTAATCGAAAAATGAAGAAGATCTTTTTGAAATAGATTGGATAATTTTCTTTGTAGGTATCGTATGGTCAGTAATTGGAATAAGGAATATTGATGTAAAAACTCTTTCTATAAAAAATCGATAATCTAAAAAAGGCCAAACACCGATATCTATCTGACTTTGATGTCACAGACTCCTATATCACTATGCCCGGTATGCAGTCAAATTTTTGTGTGAGGCTACTGTCACTCATGATTTCGCTCGTATACATACTATTCATTGTCTTCAGCTTCGCTGTCTCCTGACTACACTGGCTATCATTCGTAGATGCATCTCGCATATACTGGAGGTAATGCTGCACATCTGCTTTCAGAGCAAAAACAGTATCTTCATCAAAAACTTTAACATTTTCTTGTGAACTTTGCTGAGAAGTGGCTTCTTCTTTGCGATATAACTGTGGAATCCTTGTTCATGAAGCGTTCTGCGAACTGTGCGCTCACTGACTTTAACTGGTAATGCCTTTGTAATCTCACTTAGCGTTGCGCGACGATTCTTCTTCACTATTCTCAGTAGATTGCGAATATCACGTTGCTTAAATTTTTTGGGTCGTCCAGACCCTGCAGGTCGTTCGATTGTGTCTCCCCTTTCGTAATTATGCAAGACGCGATATACGGTTCTTAAATGTACTAAAGCCTTATTTGCAATCTCTTTTGGTTTTATACCAGCTTGAGCAAAAGCAACAATTCGAATCTTTTCTTCGTCAGTCAAATGCATAATACACAAGTTTATGAATACAACAACCTTTGGAAGCTCCTAAAAATTTTTGCCAATTTTTTGTCATGTGACTGTACTATCTAGTCTTTATGCTTTGGGAACTGACCCCATTTGTTCCAGTAAGTTGGAAAATGGTTAGCAACTCCATGCTTCTGGCAAGTATAAAAAAAAGATGCGTTTACGGTTGGCCACGACTTCTGAACATGGTATTTTACATTCACCGTCGCCCAGTGATTTTCGTTGATGCGATGCAAAATGATAGGGCGGGGTTTCTCGTTCTGATTTTTCGGTGCAGACAAAGCCAAGAATGTCTGCCCCAGAAATAGCTTGTCATTCGGTATACACAGACAGGTTGGTCGTATGCATCAGCGATGGCTTGTGCATAATCAGGAGCAGAAAACCAGTACCGAAAGTTTCTGCAGGGTGGTATATCTTTCTCTAAGTTTGGATCGATATCCATGCCCAGTGCGATTGTCTCCTCTAGTTGGCGCACGTCAAATGCAAACCCATTTTCATGGATATGCTTTCTTCTGTTTGAAAGCAACCATTCCCATGCAGAAGGTGTCCGAAGACTCTATCTCCAACCGTCGCTCTAAGGATCAAACGTTGTAATAATTGCGGACGGATCAACCTCGGAAGTCACCTCAAAGTCAATCTTGGGCTTTTTGGTTTTCCTCGAAACGACAGGAACTTCGTAGACGTATTGCTGATCGAGATGAGATACGTTATGTTCATCCTGCTTAAGGGGTGTATCTAGCAGAAATCACTGGCGTTGGTTCTTATATTTAGTGGTCCACCTTATATTACCTTCATCAACAACTGCATGCTCAACTCGTTTCCTTTTCTGAGAATTTGAAGTGCTTTGTGGCAAAGATGCATCACTGATCGACTTCTTCTGTTGGGCTAGCTTTTTAATAATCTTCTTGACTCCAGCCTTAAAACAAGATATCGATAAATATTTCTATAGACCTCAAAGATCAAACGTTACCCGGCCACTGCTGATTGTCGTATAGGACGACTCATATTGATGTATAAGTCATATCGGTAATGACCGTAATGAAATAAACTCAGAGAGTCACGTATAATTAGTGCAGAACTGAGGACCCTGATCTGAGGTGAAATTAAAGATCAGGTGTATGAAATAATTCCGCTTGATCCAAGATCACAGGAGAAAAGAACAAGAAGAATACAACGAACAAGATAAGAATATCTAGATACCCGAAGGGACATGTTTTACCCAACCATGACCTTTCTACGAGTTCCACTTTAGTTCCTTGAGTATAAATAGGATAGAAAATGATATACTAGAGGGATATCTCTTTTTTTTTTATTGAACTTTACGATTAAAAAGAGTCTCAAAGGATTTACTTGTCTGATTGTCCTAATTTTTATCTGTCCATTTATCACACTGACAGCAATATTTCTCCCGAATTTACTTCCAAACTCTTTCGGAAGAGCTGTCTTTCTTCGCTGCTTTGCTGGTCTACCTGGTGCTTTGACCTCGTCTTGTCCTGGAATCATCATTGGGGGGTGGTTGACATTCTTTTCCATTCATGCAATAAGCTTATCGACTTCAGCCATCAACTCTTCGACCTGTTGCTGTCCCTCGCATTGTCGGAATACATGTTGTAGCTTAAGAACGCAGCTCATCCATGGTTGAGCTGGCTGGAAAGCCGGCGCTAGATATTGACCGCTTTTTTCTGATGGGTTTAGGAGTCATCTGTCAGGGACGTCACTTATCTCTAGCTGCCTCCCGTATGGTAAATTACGCCGACAGGGGATTCCAAACAAAAGCCATGACTGGTATCTACATTCGAGATCCTTCTCGTTCCTGTATGAGAGCTCATTCTCAATTGTAATCAAGGCTCTTTTGGACACTTGGCAGAACAGTTTTTCCAGCTGCTTGTTGTGATGAAGCATTATATCGATATGTGTTAACTCGCGAACCAACATGTCGAAATAATCTCTTTCAAATTGCTGAAGATATTCCTGTATTCTGTCAAATGCAATTGGTAGAGGCTGAAGGGGCGTTAAGATGAGTCTTCAACTCTCTATGTCCCACTTTCTATTCGCTGTGTAGGGCTACAGCTAAAATGCACTAGGTGGCTGGTACGATATCCAGCCCATTGCTCAGTGCAGTTGAGCCATTCCACTGCAAAATACTGGCAGGTGTCACGTTTAGGCTTTTTATTCTGCAGCTTCTTGTCTTTGCCCAAGCCCCCAGAGGTCACGAAGATATTTTGTTGAACTTTTCCGCAGTGCTGCTGTCGATCATCTTTCTTCTTATCCCGAACATCTGCAAAAACACCTGCAAATGACTTCCCGATGTTGTTCATCATATACAAAGTGCAAAGCAGCTTGGCGTTGCTGGGAAAGGTGCAGTCTAACGCATTCATCAATGCAGCACACTTATCAGTAACGAAGACTGTCCTTTTTCCGTCATTTTCAGACATGAGCGCCTTCAGCTGCTACAAGAACCACATGTATGTTTTTGGTTGCTCATTATCGACCCAGCAGAAATCGACGGGGAACGATTTCAGTCTTGCCCCTCAGAGGTCGCTGACACCTTGAACTGCAATTAAGGGCATTTTCATGTTGTTCGTGTTGCACGTTGCGTCGATAATCATTACTCCGAGAAGCGATGAGCTCTGTTGATCATTTCCTCTGATGTAAAGAACAAATGACGCAAATAGCCATTCTCACTCTGTTTAAAATGGACACGATAACCATTGATTCCATATGCCTAATAAGTTTCGTCGCAGCTTCATGCAAATCGATTGTAGCGTTTTTCCCATGCTGGTATTTCAGGTTATTGATGTCATGGACAGTCAACTTATTAACCCTGTCCTGCTCGTTAACCAGAGCGTTCTGGATGCGTCTTGTTTCGACCTTTTCTTCCATGAGTTTTGCCATTTTCTCGATATCTTTATCAGTAATCATTGCCTTCCTTCCTTTAGCAGATGAAGAAAGCGTTTGTGGAGAAAGTGGATGGTTATGGTACCTTTCTTCAGCGTTTTTTGGACTGACCAAATAATATCTACCATCCTTTCTTTGACAAAGTCTGATCAAGAACGGACAGCCAACAAGAGCTGTCTTAGCTAGTCTCTAACTTTCATTCTCATCAATACTGCGCGCATTGCGATATACATTCCCTTTAACATTTCAAATGGAGAACACCACTACTGCTATGCTTGGTGGCTAAGGTAAAGTAGTTTCCCACAGCATAGGCATCCAAAACTTGGCAAACTGCTTTCTTATCGGCAAAACCTTCCTCTGGGCATGGTGGCAACTGTTCGACGCAGTAAATGTCTTCCCGTCAATGATAACTTCGGTGACTGTATTAGATATTGGATCCATCTTGCAATAATTCGAAATTAAAGACCTGCAAAACAAAGAAATAATACAGACAAGACGATGGGGCCGAAAATTTACAAGCCGGACAGTTGATGAGCTGTCGTGGAGAACAATTGGATTGGGTAACCTGTAAGAGCACTGGTCTTTATTTGGATCTTGTGCGACTCGACATGATATTGTTCCCTATTATGGCTCAGGTGATGTCGTGTCCTGCGAAACTCTCGACGCAAAGCCTACAGACATTCTACCTCCAGCGAGATACCTCCGAAATCGCAGCACGCGCACGGCGGTTAGAGACCCATCATGGTTAGACCTGCCGTCACCTGACTGGAAGGAACGCTTGCACCACCTCAAGGTAAAATTACATGATTGGTTGATTTTATTGACGTCATTCCTGGTGGAGCAGTCCAGGTGGGCAATCACACGCGCTCTCTACTGTATGCAATCAAATGATTTCCACTTCAGTTGTCACCTAACTGTGCCTACTACTGTGTCATTTGATCTTTTGACAGGTTCGTGTGGAAGGTCCTTCTTGTCTCTTAGGCAAGTAGATCTGTCTATTAGGCAGCTTCCTTAGTCTATACCATTATTTGTGTTGCGACTGGACAAGCGAGCCGCAAAGAATGTCAATAGACTATCGAATGAGCAGTATACGTGAGCCAGTAAGGAATTTAAGAGGGTCTTCTTGTCTCTTAGGCAAGTAGGTCTGCCTATTAGGCAGCCTCCTGACTCTGGATACTGGAGACTGACGACGGAGACAAAGTACAATAAGCGGAGTTTGCACATCTGATGACAAACAAGTTGGTATCTGTCTGACATTCCTATAGTGACAGCGCGGATTGGACTATATATGCCATATCCCGATTTCTTTTGGTCTAACGCTACGGTCCGATTCCGTCAATGCATATCTCGAAAGTCGTTGCACACCATTGTATACACAGCGCAATAAGCCGCAGGCCGAATAATGCTGATACACAAGGCTGGTTAACGTGTCGGCTAGGATTGCTTATTCTGTGAAAGGAACCAAGAGCCGTAGTCAAGCATGTGTTTGAAGACTACGTGAGGAGAAACAAAAATGTCATATCTCCTTACCTATTGCTTCGATAGGATTCTACAATCTTTGCTTATGGTGTGACAGACTCAGGTATGATCAAACGGATGGGTAGAGTTAGTAGTTGACGCTGTGTTTAGGGAAGACTTATACTGTGAACGGGATACACAAATAGATCAAGCACGAGAAGTCTAGCGAAGGAAACATAATATAGGCTCAGCACTATCTTTCCTTTTAGTACAAGCAGATCATACACTGATTCTTTGAATATTTCCATGTATGACATGGCGACACGAGTATCAGAAATATAGGGTTGACCTTTTGCCTGGAACTAAAATTCTACCACGCGAGGTATAACGCCAGGTTCATATCAAATTTTGTTCCTGAATTCACTACCGATCGTCCAGGGTTCTCCTCGTTCGATCGGAAATACTAATGATTGGTATATTCACATATATCATTGGTTAATCTCTTATAAAGTTAGGTAAGAACTTTTCCTCTCTAGTTATTGGTTTGCAAGAACTTTCACTATCAATGTCCCGCTATTCTCTCAGATAACTATATAAGATCAAAACGAGATAAAGTACTTAATCAGAGCTTCCTGTTTTATTTCACCAATCTTCTTGATTCTACGATTTTTACTTAAAATGCCTCGCCCTAAAGCTCGTAGAAGGATAGCGCTACAACAACGTAGCACTTCGGGGAGACATTTTACTTCCGTCACGAATGTGCCTATTGCAGCCGCTCCATCGCGTGAGGAGGATCTGGAGCGTGATCTTCCCTCAGCCTTTGACAGGCTCCAACCTTTCTCTTCAGCAGGATCTGACTTACGTGGTGCCTATATTGGCACTTCAAGGACAACAAAATGGAGACATAAGAAGATGAGAGAAGAAGCGCTGAAAGATCATCGCCCGATCAATGTATATTTCTGTCCCATCGAAAATAATGGTACTGCTGCGATCGATAACTCTGGTGATGAGCATAGCAATCAGGACGACGATGATCCGGATGATATGGAAGAAGAAGACGCGTCATTTGATTGGAAAGATGAGGATAAAGTTCTTAAAGCTCATGAAGATATCCGGGCGATTATTGGGACTTCCACCACTACCGCAAGCAATGTAGAAAAGTCTCATATGATGAGATATTTTTCAGTCAAATATTACATCGAACAATTATTAAAGCAGGGCGTGAACCGTGGAAAAGCATCCAGATCAGCAGCAAATTTCTTTTACATTGGAAAAGAAGTAAGGAACATGACTATCGCAGTCGTGTAATTCGACAATGGGCTAATGAATTTGTTACCAACGGCGTGATCACTGCATCTCAACAAGGAAAGCACGTCAAAAGGTTGGCCGTTTTGTCACACGAAGACCTAAAAGACAAGTGCATTGAATGGATGAAGTCCAGAAAACCGATGGAGCGAGATATCAATATGTTGAAGAGCTACGTCGAAGAAGAAATATTGAACGGATCAAGCAGTATCTCGAGCGAAACGATTCGAACCTAACTTTTGAAATGGGGATTCCAATTTCGGAAGAATACGAAAGGAATATATTTTGATGGACACGAGAGAACAGACGTTGTAAAGTATCGGCAAGAGTGGGCCCAACGGGTGATGTATAGGTTATCACATATGGAGGACTATGCTGGAGACGACCTGGAAGATATCATTGAGCCCGAACTCGACGGTTACAGCAGGAAATTCGTGATGGCAACTCATGACGTGTCAGTATTTTATGCGAACGATGGACGAGACAAGGGATGGTTCGAAGAACACGAGTCGCATATTAGAGGGAAGGGCCCCTGGTCTATCGATAATGGTCAGTGAATTCCAATGCCCATGTCACGGAACTATGCGATATGGAGACAAGACATCACGAGCGCTGTTTTACGCTGGCGCCAACAGAGAAGGATATTGGGCGTCTGAACATCTCGTGAAGCAGCTGGAAGATGTTATTCCCATCTTCAAGGCACTCCATCCTGGATGCATGGGTTTTTCGTTTTCGATCAATCATCCAACCATACTGCGTATCCAGCTGATGCATTGGTCGCTTCGTGCATGACCTTGTCCCCAAAAATTTATGATCCAGAAAAAGATAAGTATCGATTCCGAGATACCATATTCTACCACCCTCTTGAGAAGCGCCAGAAGAAACAGACTTTCTACGAGACAAGAGAAAAACGGAGGAAAAGCGGACAAGTAAAGCGGTGGAAGGAGTTCAAGGGCATAAGACGCATCTTGGAGGAAAGAGGTCTATGGCGCGATGTGGACAGTACTCTGGGCAGACAAGGGAAAAAGACGATTCGGATAACCCAGACTGCTGTGCTCAGCACTGCCTCTCTCTGCAACCGGATTTGAAATTCCAACGATCCGCGTTGCAAGAAACCCTTCTCCGACACAAGCTCTTGCGATGGTGGTAAATTGGAGGTACCTCCAGTGAGGGGTACCTCCAAAGTATTGGCACCCGGCTATACGTCTAACAATCACCTATTGGTGGTTTGTATAACTTGTAACGGCTTTTCAGTGAATTCCCCTTACAAGAAAGGTCTCTGCATACGCTACAACCACGTGTAGATTTTTTGGGCAGATTTCTCAAACTGACCGATGTCTGCTCCGCGTTTGGGCAGTTGTACGGCTCTAATAGCCTTGATGCAAGCCTCCGGAGCATCTCCGTTGGTGCGGTAGTTGCTAATGGTGATGCTTCATGCTGCTGAAGAACCTCAGACATCAAGGGCAGGAAAGGTATCGGTTGTGCGGAGATAGCCACAATTGGTGCGGAATTCTGTGCTCGCTCAGCTGCATGACTACGACTTGGTGATTGCAGATGCTAACGCATGGCTTCGCTAACACCTGCACTAGAACTGATGCTGTCACGGCTATCTTTCTGTCTGTCCATAGGTTGAAATATAATCTCAGATGCTCAGGTGTCTTATAGAATATCTTTAGACCATTGCATAATCCACATTCCACATTTTGGAAAACCTCTGTCCACTCAAAACGGATTCCTTGGTCTTGGTAGCTACCTATTACGCGTCTGAAAAGAGCGGATTCTTCCGGAGTATGTACTGGCACTATTGCAAATAGTGTACATTGCCGTTCTGCAAGGTACTTTTACATATGGCCTTGAGGATTCCCAGTCGATCCAGACTTAAAGACAATGTATGTGCTCATACAGGTAGAGAGAGACTCGTCTACCTGGTGTATTTCTCTGCCGTCAGAGCGACTGTCATCAGTAAAAATGATGTTTAACTGATCAGCTAGATCTCGAGGGAATGCAGTGACACAAAGGTTTCGTTGCATGATCTCAAACCCCATCTATGTGCATCTTCAGTAGATTGCCCATCATTGTCAACATTCATTCTCAAAACTCCTTTCAGCTTTCGGATAGTATCATACAGCCATGGTTCGTAATATCCCCTGTGGACACGTCGTTGCGTATTAATGGTTCCCATGGTCAATAACCGATTTGGCCTGGTGTAGGCTCTGATGCAGGGCTCGCGCCTAACAAGAATTAGAATTACTAAGCAGTGAGATATCTGAAATGCGATAGTAGGAAAGCGTGAATACGTGAAATTCCAACAGTCTTTTGTTCAGGGCTAGAGAAAAGTAAATAGAAAAGGCTCAATTAGAATGACGATTCAGTTAATTACAGTTAAGACAAAGTTTTATAATGATAGTATCAACAAATCATAAAGGCGAAGAGCTTTCTGAAAAGGAGAACGAATCTTCAATGAGCTGAACAGAGGTACGACGTTTATTGATCAAATGCTTATGTACCTCTGATTCTGACGCAGTTAAGCTTTCACATAGGCCTTTTTTTTTAAGTCGGACAGGATAACTTCCTTGTGATTACGTTAGTCGTTCATCGTTTTTCAAGAGAAGGATGAGCTTCCTCTAAATTCAGTAGATTCCTGCTCCTTTTCTTGGGCATGACAACCGAGTTTCTACGACACAAAGAAGCTATTTGACCAGCGCAAAACTTTTCCATTAGTCCAATCACGACATAAGAAGCGCTTATCTGTGCTTCGCATGTGGCGAAAACATAAATAGCATTTTTATAGCGGTGATTGGATACATGTGAAAAAAATAGATAAATAAGAAGGTAACAGACCAACGTCAACGTAGGATCTTGCATTCTTCGTTGGCCAGTTGAAAAATCAACCATGTTGCGATTATGCTACTCTCAAGAGGTTACACGTAGCATTGGCAAGCCTTTTACACAGGTGTTATCAATAATCATCCGCTTTAACCGTTTTCACTCCCCAGACCTCTTTCTCTGACGATGAATATGCTTTTTAAACACGACAAAAAAATGAATGGTTAAAGCCGAGTCTTTTACGATATGTTATTCTAGTAATTGTTTATTTTATATAGTAGTGGCAAGCTTACTGAACCAATTCGGTCGGGGTCTTAATATAATATTCCACGCGATCCAAGAACGCCGCTGCCTTCTTATCATTCAAGATCTTACCCGGAGCATCACCTCGCAACTTCAATTCAACATGGTGGCTGTACTTTGCAGGCTGCTCGGCAAAGTTCACTCGGGCATCTTCTGTGGTCAGCTTGATCGCGCGTGGTTGTGTTGCAGCTGGCTCGCCACCAAGGAAACCAATCAGGTCCATCATCTCATCATCGGCTGATCTCTTTTCGCTCTTATCCAGATAGGTGCGGCGACTAGAGCTCACATCGAGTGTGTAAGGTTTGGCAGGTTCGTAGGAATCCGTGATGAAATCATAGACGGGAGGAGCCAGATGGAAGACCCTAGTACAAGATCAGTCTCCCTTCCAGCCATCCGTATATACACTTACTTGAATGCACCTCCCTTGTAAGTCTCGGAGAATGAAGCGGCGTTGGTCTTGTGTACAATTCCACTGCTGCTGCTGTTGCTAGCGCGTGCTGCAGTAACGTCCTGCAATGCGCGCGTGGCAGCCTTAGCAATGAAATCGTTTACGCTCACGTTTGATCGATGTTGTTCTTTTCTGAAATAAGCATCTCTCTCTCATCCTTCCAACTTCCCATGACCTACCGTTCAATGTACGGCGCAATTGCAACAAGTCATCCACGACAACCTGTTTGCTGATATAATTTGGAAGCACGACCTTTTCCTGTTCCTTCACAACTGGTGCGGCGGGCTGGCAGACTCGATATGAATATACGCGTTTTAAATGAGACAGAAAAAGCAACGTACCTTGGCAATCACGATTTCGTCTCGGGGAGGAGCTGCAGATGTCTTGAATTTTGGTGCAGGTTTGTATGGAATGAAACCGAGATGAGCAAGCACATCACCTTTGAGGATACGTCCGCCAGGTCCAGAGGCCTTGATGGCATCGAGATCCTTGATGTGGTGCTTCAACACAAGACTCAGCACGGCAGGTGAAAGTGGCTTTTTCAACTTGCTGGTATCAAGATCGTGGTGGTCCATGGATGGAACAACAGGCTGTTGCTTTGGTGCGGCCTCAGCTGCGGGCTGTTCCTCTGTACGTCACAACACGCGGTTTACTGACATGATTCCTCTTGTATTTTCTCTTACCCTCTTTTTCCACAGCTTGTGCTGGTTCTTCACTTGGTACTTCTAGGTTGGACAAATCGTCTCCTTCCTCGGCCAGCAAGGCAATGGGGGTGTTTACAGGTGCCTTTTGACCCTCCGCAAGCTGATATGATTGATTAACTTTTTTCTGCTTGTTCGTATTTTACACAAAACCTACAATGATCTTTGCAAGCACACCATCTTCCTGTGCCTCCACATCGATTTGGGCCTTATCTGTCTCGAGTTCAAGCAGAACGTCGCCAGCCGCAAAGCTTTCACCTAAGCAAATAAAGAAAAGAAAATACATGTATCAACATATTGTACATCATAGTTTGCATAAACATACCTTCTTTCTTCATCCACTTGTGAATCGTGCCTTCTGTCATCGTTGGACTCATGGCTGGCAGGTTGAACTTCGAAACCGCTGCACGCGATGCCGACGTGTGGAATCCTGTAATAGACAAATAAGCCTCATGCCACCTATTGTAATGAAAGAAGAACTACCGGACACAAAGCTAGGCTTTGTTCCAACAAAGCGACTGACTAGACGAAGCATGGCTTAAGAATCAGGTCTGCGGAGGAAGAAAAACAAGGGAAAAAAAAGGGTATTTGCGGGAGAGTGTGTCCCGATCAAAAACCGTCACGATGTTTTCTCTTTTCAACTCGTTGGATAGGGGAGAATATTCTACCGCACCCCATCGTACTTGTTGGGTCGAAGAAGAACCCCTCGCAAAGTTGGCTCAAAATCCTCAAGGCCCATAATTTACACAGCCCGCTATCTAACAAGTTATAGCTTTCATGCATGGTGCTTGTTATTGATATCCAGTCCAAAATGATTGTTATGGTCCGTAGCTGTGGACCCCAAGATCCTTTTTGTTGGGAGGCATACCAAATTCCCGGCTCGGAAATCAATAACGCTTAAGGTAGTTTCGGTGGGTGCGCCGTTGTGCAAGGGTATGGCTTCAAAAGGTGCGGGTCGGTTTCGGTACGTCTTCTAAGAGATTGCTCAAGGAAGTTGTTGAAGGTTAGAGTTTTGTTGAGGGAATTACTACGGACGCTCAGAATCTCCGCTTAGGGAAACTCATGTAACTCGTTTTCGCCGGCGGGTGGGCAAACATATTATCGAATTTTGATGCAAGTATGACTGTGCTCAAATAGACGCCTAGTCGTGGGTATCTCTGAAGCTAGCGTCCGTAAGATGAGCGCCTGTGACTTGAGTGTCCGTGAGTTAAGTCCTTATCGAGCACCTATAGGCAGATATCATCCCGTTCATCTATCTAAGCCTGAACAGCCGATCCACGGAGACTCGAACACTCGTTGATATTGCATATGATCAGATTTCATTAGAGAATTCCAAGCTATCTATTCAACGGTTCTCTAAATTATGTTACATGAGTATCCCTAAGAGGCGGATGCTGAGTGTCCGTACCAATTCCCTTTTGTTGATACGACCGCGAATGCTGTGCATTGAGTATGCACACGCTAACTCAGTCTCAGGAGAAAGCAAGAAGAAGAAAAAAATGTTCACATTAATTGTGTAGTATGCTGTAAGCAACAAGATCTATGCAGGATGAGTATTACTACGGAAAAGAGGGTGCTGATCGCCTGCTTGTCGTTAAGGGGAAAAAAGCCCATCAAGGACCTGTACTACGTCAGTTCCCGATAGACTATCTTTTAAGGAAAAATAGTCAATCAGGAACCTGGATTCCTATATGTACCTGTTGCCTAGATAATCCCTTTTCCTTTTTTACTACACTGGTAAAAGTAAAGGATACATACATGTTTCACCATGCTACCATAACAAGAGCGACTTGCTACTAGATTCCTAATTGATGTGCTGCATTAGAGTTTGGTCGTCCTACATAACAGCCAAGCCGTAAAATAAGATTTTGCTCACCAATTTGATGCCGAATTCGGTCACTTATTCGTGCATTCGGATTATCAAAGAGATAGAAGCTTATTTCTCACCCCTTCTCTTGTAGATGCTTAACGTTGACTTCAATGTCAGGAACACATCAGAAAAAAAAATCGCAGATCAATTGGTTCAACTCGCGACGGTGAAAATTCAGTAGATTCTGCTTTTCTTCTTCCATAAATTAGTATTTGATCATTTTACTTAATTGCTAGTAATACAGTCATATCGTATGGTCTGCTAATACGCGTATATTTTCTATCTTTTGAAGTGGGTATGAGCATGTCACTCTTACAAAGAGCGCGAAATCGGCGACATGAATGACATCATGCCCACGCTCGCGTTTTCGGAACATATGAGTACATAAGCACTTTGAATATATTCTAATCCTCCAAGTGCTGTTGGAAAGCTCGTAACTGTTAAAAAGGATTGTGAGCCACGGAAAGCAAGCAGAATGTGGGAAAAGTCTCTGACAGGGATTATTTTTTTTTGAAATGCAGCAACTTGAAACGCAGAAGGATCTGATCTTGACAGTCAGCAATTTAAGCTAACTTATAGCGGTTTGCGAGATCATCTACTATCTTCGGTCATTCGACGCGATATACGTATACAAAGCACATCATTGTCTCTGTTCACTGAACTGACAGGCTTGGATTGGTAACTGTTGCTTTTTTTAGTTGAATGCAAGACCTTATATCAGGGGTACGACATGATATTTCACCGTAGAGATGCATTTTTTTTTGGAGCGCTGATCTACATATACACTTTGTATATCGGAGCTTATTTGACGCATTACACATGTCAAGGTACGACAAAGGCAACGGCATGGATGGTTCTGCGTTATCACACCGACTCGTGATAGTAGGGATTTCAAAACCGAGAAATGAGTAAGATTCAAAAGTAGTCGTGCGGTTAAACCCGTCACCACTCAAACACCGTCGTAGTTGCGGTACATGAAATAAGAGAACAATGCTCATATATCGGATGATGCTGCTTTTTCGCTTTGACGGTCTCAATGGACGTGCATCTTTGCTTTTGTTGTACGACAGCGGGGAGAGGTGCTACAACGATGCAATAGTTGCTGTCCGCTTTATTCATCTACTCTTCGGGCGATAAAAATACTACTGCGGACACGTATTATAATTTTGCCGCTAGGAGGCTGTGAACCGAAAAATACCGATTCGAGTGTTAAAAAACTGTGTACGCTTTTAAAAAAAAGTTGTATCTCCGTCGATACAAAGTCAGCGTTTTCTCCCTCATTGATCTCCATTCATTTTTCGGCATCGCCTGAACAAGGCAACCAACCTTGTGCCCACATCTTCTGTTTTCTGTCTTCTCCGACATCCTTTCACACAGTATAGCAGCTATAGAGGCATTCCGCCTATGTACTTCATTGATGCGGTGCAACAATTCTACTTCCGGTGCTCCGCGTCCCCGGTTATTATTAACCCACGTGGCGTGACAACATAGTACACCTATTTGCTAAAGCATTGGGGACCATGGCAAAAGAAAAAAGGAACTTACTATGCTCTTTTTTCGCGGTTGCCAGGTGACGGCTGTTTCACTGTCCAAGTAATTAAGTTACCTTTTCTGACCATTTCCGTCTCCAAACAAGCGAATTGAAACCAAAAAGGTTACCGTTCACGCGGTGTTTGGGCTTGTGGCGCAAAAAAAGGATAGAAAAATGTCATCATTCTTAGGATGGCTGTGAAGTGATGACCAACAGCCGTGTGCGTTACGACTCCGCCGGCTAACAGGAAAAAGAAAAACTTACTTTTTAGGCAAGATGATCGATGTCCAAGACGACAGAAATAGACAAAATTAGGGCAACACTGACTGTTTGTGAAAGGTAAATAAGAAAACTTAAGCCAAAGTTGGATAAAATCAAGGACACTAGCCAATCAGCGTGGAGTGTCACCTCGGTCCGGTCAAAAGAGGATAATGTTTGTCTTGTTCCTGGAATTCATCTTGTCCCACTCGACTTTGCAAAAATAGCTTCCTGCAAAATGGCCCACGCGCGTACGGGTCCGCGCAAAAAAGTTAGTTTAAAAAAAAAGTTCGCTTGTCGATGCGTATAAAAGCAAAAGCTTTCTTTTTTTGTACTGTCCATCTTTCGCCTCGTCTTTCCTTCCCACTATGTTGCCCAAGCTTTTTGTTCTTGCTGCCGTCGCCCTTTCCGCCGTCAATGCTCAGTCAGAAAAGTTCCAATTCAAGGAGACTTATCCTGATCCCGGCAGTGTTCCTAAGCCTAAGCCCGAATGGATGGAATTGATTAAGAACGCCAACATTACAAAGGCCCCTGTTCTCAAGGCCAATGGCTATGATGGTAAATTCACATGAAGCATTGTCTTTTTGCGATTCTAATTTACCTGATTTCTTAGGCCCACAACAGAAGGGTGATGCTGACCCCTACTGCGACTGGACCTGGACCGGTTGTGTTCGCGATACCGATATCGTTGCTTGCCCCAAGGGCCAATGGGGTATCACCTACGACGATGGTCCCACCGAATTCAGCCCAGCCTTGTATGACTTCCTTGATAAGACCCAGCAAAAGGCTACCCTCTTCATGATCGGTGGCCAGGTCGTCCGTTACCCTGACCTTACCACCCGTGCCTACAAGGCTGGTCACGAATTGGCCATGCACACATGGTAAATAAGCTATTTTCTCTCTTTTTTTTTTTATTGTACGTGTTTCTAAATGTAAATGTATTCTAGGTCTCACTCTTACATGACCACCTTGACCAACGAGCAGCTCGTTGCCGAACTCAAGTGGAACGAACTCGCCATCAAGGAAGTCACCGGTGTCTCTCCCAGATTCTTCAGACCTGTAAGTCAAGATACACAATCGCTCTCTAACCTCTGTGTTTTTCTTTCTTCGGAAAATAAAATACAGGGGCGCGGTTATCTTTTTACATGCGCTAACATTAGAATTGTGTATAGCCCTATGGTGATATCGATGACCGTGTCCGTGACGTTGCTAAGGCTCTCGGATTCACTCGTAAGCATTGTCCTTTGTCATCAACATTTTACTAATCACTTTTTCTTTTCTATTTCAGCTGTCATTTGGAACCACGATACCGATGACTGGAAGGTATGTTTACCCGTTCGGCTAAAAAATACCAGCCTATTAACCAACTCTTTCTTTTTTAGGCTGGTGAAGATAAGTCCTTCAAGCCCCAATGGATTGACAGCAACGTCACCGCCTGGGTCGATGAAGCTAAGAATGCCAAGGTCGGTGGTATCTCTCTCGAGCACGATCTTTACAAGGTTACCGTTGATGCTGCTATCCGTGTGTTGCCCAAGCTCCAAGGTGCTTACAAGGTGACTACTGTCGGCCAATGTACTGGCCAGCAGTCGTACAAGGAAGGCAATGGTGCTAACAACAACGCTAACGCCACTACCGCCGCTGCTACCACTACCGCTGCCGCTACCACCACCACTCCTGCTGCTAAGAGCACCACCACCGGTTCCGCTCAGACCACTCCCAATGGCTCTTCCAACGGATCCGCCAACGGATCTGCCAACGGATCTGCCAACGGTGCTTCCGATGCTTCCAATGCCGCCCAGCAATCTGGAGAGAACAAGCCCCAGAACGCTGGTGGTCGCCTGACTGCTACTGGTGCCGGTTTGGCTCTTGCTGCTGCTGCCGCCGCCTTCCTCGCTTAATTTCTTGAATTTTTATAATAATCACCTGTGTATCAAGTATTATCCGATTCTCCATTTCATCTTTCTGCCATAAATCTTTTCCTGTATCTTAATGCAAATTCATTCAAAACAAACAAAACGAAACATTGCATAAAATGCATGTACAAAAAGTATAATTTTCCTCCAGCTTTCCATACACTGCAATTCAGGGCAGGAAGGTCAGCACTGCTGAGCTATGCGCATCATTCTTTGTTTTTTTTCTTTTCTTTTCGTATCTGCATAATGAGGAACTACAGAAATTCTATAAGGTTCAAGTTTTTCACATTCAGTATAACATGTTTACCGCACATAAGATAGGTCTTTGCGTAGAGGAAATGAGATCAACGGGTCATCCATTGGATTAGTAACAACTTTTTGCATAAATCACACACGCACCTTTTTTAGTGAGGTAGATGATGGATGGACACACACTTCCATCTCGCGGTTCACGGTAAAGAGAAGGCTGGGCAAGGTTTACATGATCGCAGGTACCCATGATCATCTCATTTGTAACCCCGCTTTTAGTCGTGAAGCCGAGGTGAAAGCCCATTCGATAGAAGGCTGAGCTGTACGACGGTTTTTCGTAGTACGCTGGTCCGACAGAGACCCGTAAAAACGGGAACAGTTCAAGACCATCGGAGTCACCAAGTGGTCCTACTGGTTCACACGACGTAAAAGAAAAACAATGGATCTTTATGGACTTTAGTAAATAGCCGGCCATTTTTCGTTTATGTGTAATTCAATTTGTGTCAGGTGTGTCGTGCCTGGACGTGATTAGGATTTTTCACTTTCTGCCTTTTTTTTTTTTCTTTTTTGTGGGATGACCCGCCTCTTTGAAAAATTGTGTGGACAGGGCACATGCTTCCAATGATAGGTGAAGCATGAATTTTTTAAGCCTGTCATCATCGACTTACCAAACACCGCCTTCAAATCATGCGATTCCAGCATTTGTTCAGCTCCCAATTCATCTGGTGATGTTCCATTTGTGACCGTGAGCATTTCAATGGTGTGTCAGATAAAAAAGACACATTCACGCACACGCCATGCGAAAAAAAAAAAAAATTGAAAAAGCTTCTTTCTTTTATTATAATTACTATTCCCGATGCAACCAGCAGAACCTATGGCTAAGATAGATCGTGACGAGGAGGAGGAAGACACGATGTTTCCTGAGCATATTAGCATGGACATGGCATTGGCACCGCAACAGCGTCCATTTGGACAAACCCACAAGATTCGACCACAAAATATGGAAGACGACCAACGTCATATGTCACAGCATAGCCTGTCACCGGAAAAGCTTGGTGTGGTCGGTTATGTAAAAGATGTTGCTGGCTTTGTCAAGGACGCCGTCCATGAAGCACGCGAGAGAAAAGCAAAACATCGAAGAAGTTCACAAGAAGTAGAGGACCGTCCCCGTGCCGCCTCCGCTCCTCCACCACAATGGCCATCAACAAGTCACGAAACCGAACGAGCAATATCACCTTTAGTGGAAGCAGTAACGAGCTTGTTTCCAGGAGTGGGTGATCCAAATGCAGAAGTGAAATGCACACATGCAGACATACTGAAGAATGATATGACGACACAGATTCATCTACCTCCAGGTAGCGAATCAAGTCTTGTGAAAGAACGATAAAAAGAAAGGTTTTTTTTCTTTGAGTATGGTTTATTTTTTCTTTTGTGTCTTTGAAGCGATGCGTGTGGCAGCTTCAGAAAGGAGTTGGGACTAGAAAGGTTCAGTGCTTTCTCATTACGGCATCACAGTTATTACCAGCTGATCATTTCTTCGAGCACATAACTAGGAGAAGGGAAAACGTAAGAACAGATGAAGGCTTTGTCCTCATGTTACCTTGACATCTTCCATGGAGATGGCTGATCGTTTGCCATGCCTACACAGTATGAGAAAAAAAAAAGGTTTGAATCAGGGGAAGATAATTACTGGGCAAATGCTTCGAGATCTAGTGCCATGGTTTCTATGCAAAAGTGAATTGAGTCTATGAGTGAATGAACACGACATGTACCTATTTGTTGGTAGACGACATCAGCCAAGGACGCTACACATCCTTTGGAGATCGTTTTGTCAAGTGAATCGGCTATAATAGTATAAGAAATAGAAATTGCTTGGTCCTATCCGCACCTTCTTTCTGAGCAATCTGGTTTACGATATACCAAACCGCAGTTCTTAATGGCTATAGAGTAGTAATAAGACATATGCAGCTAGTGGGGCGATCATCTTAACCTGTTCGTCCATCGTCGTCAAAAAAAGGATAAAAAAGTCACATTCTCACACATGTTTATGCATTTCAGCGCGGAAGGTTCATCGGTAAGAATTTGGTATTGGGCTTACAGTTTGTCTCGTGATTCTCATTTTGAATAGCAGCTTTAGCATTAGCCAAACAATCGCACATGGATGATGAATTTTTCTCCACAAAATCATTCTGATTTAGATTATTGATGCAAATGCAACGTGCAATCGACTAATCTTAGCACGCAATTAAGTGCATTGTATGTTTTTGGTGATGTATGGGCAGCAGTGATTGGGCACATTGACCTTTTGTACGACGTAAGAAGGAAAAAAAAAAGATAAACAAATGCTCGTAAGTGGATAACAAACAATCACATTGTGTGAAACAAGGAGCATGTATAACCAGAAATGGATTGGAGCAAGTGGGATAAAATGCACCAGTGTAAACAGTAAATGAAAGAGCATAACGAAAAGGGGGAAGTAAGAACAGAAATGTAGATTTCAAAGTGAGTTCTTTCGAACATTCCACTAGTCAAAGGTATATAACGGGTTTTGGGGTTTCAAAAAGCATATTATTCTGACAGAATTTCAGTTTTTTGAATTGACACCACAAAATTCATTACAAAATAAGAGCACTTTTTTTTATCAGCTAAAAATTTTTTACTTCTTCTTCTCATTAACATCATGCCGATTCCATCTACACAAACTCATTCTGTACCTACGTCTTGTCCACATTGCGATGATTCCAACTGCATGTGTGTTCATCCTAAGCATATCGTACGATGCAAGTCGAAATCTGTTCAAAAACCAAACCGACCTAGTCTTGCTTCGAAAAAAAAGAAACACTTGCCCTTATTGACCAGTCGTGCAGAAGACGAACGTTGGGTAGACTTATCTGATCGACGTTTGCGAAACTCTCGGTTGGGTTCACTTTACGCTGGATCCAAGTTCCAGGGCATACAAAAATGTGGAAACAAAAGTTATGAAGTGACCGTTGATATCCAGGTAAAGAAGAATCCATCTGATTGGATTTATTGATTGAACTCTTTTTCTTTCAATTAGTATCTTGATCTTAATGAGAGTATGATGGGTGGTTATCTAAACATTTCAGGTTTGACTGAAGAGTTCCCCGAGCTTACGGTAACACAATTCCCACTTGTTGCAAACTCACCCTCCAACCAATCAATAGACCTATTTTGAAGGTGAAATTATCGGTCCAAAATATTCCTTTCTCACCCGCAAATGGCAAGCACAACATTCAATTGATGTCTTACATTGGGTAATAATCCTCTAAATTATACTACCTGTTCAAAACAACTCAACTTTTTCTGCCTTCCAGAGACAATTTCCGTCTTTTGAACCCTATATATCCATTTTTAACCAGGATGGCTTCGTCTATGATCCGGTCGAAAGTGACTTTGTTTATATGCGATGGAAAGAAAAGTTCTTAGTGCCGGATCATCGAGTGCAAACCATTGATGGCGCAAGTTTTGCTGGTTTTTACTATATATGTTATCAGCGATCGACGAACAAAATCAATGGCTTCTACTTCTTTCGCCATCATACACAATGGTAAATGAAAGCAACGTATAACGAAATCCATCACTAAACAAAGAATCCTTAGGTACCAGGAATTGGTGCTAGAGCACGTAGAGAACCGCTGTTTCGGAAGCTTTGAATTTCGTTGATCACAGCGATAGAACATAACATCTTCATCCCTTGCTATCTCCTTCTTCTCCTTTTCTGTTTCTTACGTTTATGTGATTTTGTTAATATACACTTACGCTTTGTCACATTTTCCCTTTCCCCCTTTTTTTTTTCTTTCTGCTATATTGTAAAACGTTAGATGTAGTGTGACCTACCATCGTACTACGAACAAATTTACGAATATATATATATATATATATAAAGATACCCATTTTGTCAGTGCGTAAAAAAAAAAAAAGAAAAATTGTGCATAGTGTTTATTGCTTTGTCATAGTTCATCAACCACGGTTAAAAAGGATAGACATAGGGAACATAGGGGCATATTGTTGAAGAAAAAAAAAAGGTTCATGAATGGGAAATGGGAATCTAAGGTTTTATGTGAAATGTAAAGGGCATAAAGATGATGTCAACGTAGCACGTGAGAGTCTGTGCGTTAATTTTGGATCCTTCGCATGATAAAGTGCTCGGAGCCGCTGTCGCTTGTCAAGAGCAATTGAGACATGTCAATGTGGACCTGGTTGTTGCCAAAGGAGGGGCTGACGATCCAACCGTCGGATCCATTGAACCAGAGCTTTTCAATCTTTTCTTGAGTGGTGCGGTCAAAGGCGATCCAGCAGGAACCAGCGGAGTATACCCATTCAGCGATCATTTTTTCAGGTTCTTGATTGTTTTGTTGTTGTGATGAAGACGTGTTGATTGATTTGTATTGAATGCAGTCGAATTGGCGGAACGTCTTCCACGTATATATACACTGAATCGCGACAGGATGCCAAGGAGTATATTGTCACGAAGACAAGTGACAAGACGCTAGCAGGCCAATGAAATCATAAAGTGCATTGTACGATTTTCACCAAGAACGCTGAGCAGTAAACAACACTAGTGGAAGATAGAAAATGCAAAGAGACAAAGAACAAAAAGTCAGGGAGTGTGTAACAAAGGAAGGCAATCAATTGCCGTAAAAAGGCAAAGCGCCACTTGAGAGACAGCGATTTTGTGTGTGTGTGCACATTGACTAAAAAGCCAAGATGTTCTCGCCACAGTGGCACTTGGGTAACGCGAACCAATCGGATCCGCGTAGCTTTCGGAGACCATTCGCAAACCCTGTTTTTTTCTTTTTCGGAATTGTTTCCGTACTCATTGTCATCTCTGTCAAAATCCGAAGACATTGGCAAAGGTACACAAGATGATATCATTACTGCAATTGTCCATCCGTACACTTCCTCCTCTACCAGTAAGTAGGACAAGGCTGACATGTCAAAAAATCATGTCCTCTATTTTGTCTTCTTCTCTCAGGATAGAGACAGTTCTACGTTAGAATGTCATTGTGCTTTACTATGAGAGTGTGATTTCTTACATACACCAGCGTACACAACGATGTATCTGTGTACAAAGGCCCATGATACGAGAATTTTTAATCTCCGGTGAGATCCCGGAAAGAGCTTATCGAACAAAAAAATTAAAGTCGCAATCATGCTTGGTCAGCTCATAGGTCTTGGAATATTCTTATTTACCCAAAGAGACATACTTCTAATGCGTAGCAAGAGGTCAGTTAAGCATTCTTACGATCTAAGACTATCACGAGAGCATGGCGGATTTTGAACCTAATCGTCTATCGCTTTGCAAGTAGGATACCAGATCTCAGCGAGCGTTCGTAGCGATCTCAGAACAATTGAGAGTATTAGAGTTGTATTTGCATAAAAATTACTCCTTGTTAATGGATCTGTTCATCCATTCTCCACGTCGACGCCTTATGGCTACAATGTAATCGGTACGTCTGATAGCCGATGCTATGACGAACAAATGAGTTCACTTTGATACAACTACATGACGGGTGGTAATGCGATAAGTCACTGCGTTTAGAGCGCCCTGCAGCCAAGCATATGTGCGTAGCACTATGATTTTAACTTGCTCCTTGTTGTACGGGAGGATACTGGTCCACGCTCTAGAATCAGTTAATAAACATAGATCACAAAGCAATACCTTGGCGGTATATGCTGTTTTGGATCGTGAGCCTGCGCATAACACCTAATTCACGGCTGTTCACTGATTTATTGATGTTAGCGAATGCAGCTATTGCGGGATAAATATCTATGACCGTTGACGTAGGTAATCTCCCCTACATCGAGGCTCTCATCCTCTAGCGCAGATCCATCCTATGATCTGACGTCAGGGTTCACCGGGGGAAACCTGCATCGCATTATCGGATAGCTTACGGATCCGCAGCTGCGATATAGTAATCTCGGATTTTCTGCAGACTCCTATCTACGACGGAAAAGTAAACTAGTCTACGCGTCGCTATCATTCTGAGAAGAATCACGCCCTTTATTATTTCTCGGATCAATCTCGTGAATAGGACATACGTGCCTTGAATACGGCAGCGACCGTATGGGTTCCACGATAACCTTCATCCATTGCATGATATAGCACGGTAAAGGTTATAAAGGATATAACCTATGTGAATACTATTTCACTGTTTAAGGAGCGAGTCCGCTTCGCATCGCAAAAGAGGGACATCTTATAACAACGTTTCAACCGTCAATGTGATAAATAGACACATCACTTTCTCATCGCATTTCTTAAAAGGCACTTTTGTACCATCAGCTACAAATTATGCCAACTATAGCCAGTTGACTCAGGAACTTTCTCATTACATCTGAAGTATTACACTTTATTGATGACTTTCGATAGACACTCATTCAACTGTTCGCTACTGTCCGTACGAAAGCTTTCTGGCACTTTAGCTTAATGGTATTCTTCTGTATCCCGACGCTTCCGCCTTCCAATTTCTCTTCTTTCAAGCAACTGTTCAAGGCGCTCTTCGGAAAAGTTAAAGCCAGTAGTAGAATTTGAAATCGCTTGGGCTTAACCCCCATACAAAAGTGTTTAGAAGAAGATACTTGTGCATCAAGAATAAAATATGAAAGTCAATGTTCAATACAGCGTTTGTGTAACGAGATATGGTTTATGGCCATGTCTAACTAACATCATCTCATAGTCAAGCAAAATATTGCTCAATCGCGTCAGAAACGGAAGTCATACCGTAAAACCATGGTCATTGTAAATGATATAAAAGTTATTTTGATAAAGAACTGCTAAAGAATAGTTGACTGACCATGTGTACACAAACAGGACATGCGTTAACGAGCAGGTTGATCATCAGCATTGCGACAGATCAAATCGACGAATCAAATGCGACATCTACATTCCTCCTTCGGAATTTGAAAATGGGATAAAGCAATCGGCATCAAAATCAAACTGTTCATCGTTTCATACCAAAAACGGGGACATTACATCTCAGCAAGCAACGGTAGCGTCTTTCTGTCGTGATATGGATTGTAGTACGTATCCTTGGCGGTTCGCGATAGTTGAGATTTACGGCGAGTATGTGGCTTGGCATCAGTAGGCGGGGTTCAATAGCTTCTTGTCATTGCAAGATCGCTTTGTGACACACCCTCCGAAATCGCCGCTTGGCGTGTGTTGGGACCTATAAGTTTATGACTTTCTTGTTACTAAGGCCGAGATTGTTAGCATACCCTCGTCATTACTCCACCATGACGTTTACATACAAGGTATAGTGCCATCGTCACGCTGCTCATGCGAAAGAGACTCATGTCCCCATTAGGAAGCTGTTGAAAAACTCAACTCATTGCAAACCAATGCATCGATTCTCCAGCAACTACGCAAGGCTGGTCCAAGAATGAATGACTTTAGCCTTCCAGAAATGAGAGAATATGTTCGAAGGATTGGTTATGAGGTAGCAGCGTGTTTTGATATGTCCCCTGGCTATTTGCTTAATCCGCGTGATTTGCTCAGACGAAAGATTTTGATGCTTTGAATATCATCCACGTTTCTGGGACAAAAGGCAAGGGATCTACCTGCGCTTTGACACAATCGATACTGGAGCATTTCCCTACGGGAGATAAACCACGACTGCGAACTGGCCTATTTACTTCACCTCATTTGGTCGCCGTACGCGAAAGAATCAGAATCAATGGCCGCCCGATCAGCGAAGAGAAATTTGCAAAATACTCACAGGATGTTTGGGAACGACTGGAAAACACGAAACAGAAAGCATTGACAGTAGCTGATGAAAAGAAAGACATTAAAGACGCGAGAACCCATCCTGACAAACCTACCTATTTCCGCTATCTCACGCTGTTAGCGTTCCATACATTTATGCAAGAAAAGGTGGACGTTGCCATCATGGAAGTGGGCGTGGGTGGAGAGTACGATTCCACCAACATCGTCGAACGACCCGTCGTTTGCGGTATCACAGCGCTGGGTTTGGATCATGTGAGCGTGCTTGGCGATACGATCGACAAGATCGCCTGGCACAAGGCCGGTATCATTAAGGTAAAAGGGAGATCATATCATAAGATACGACAACGAACTGGGTTAGTCACATGTACCGGTCGTATCGATCGATCAAGCACCCGAGGCCTTGGCAGTCATTAAGCAGAGAGCACAAGACAAAGAGGTACCGAACAAAAAAAAGCAGTAGTTTGCTCATTTCCTTTTTTTCGTTAGGCTCCCTTGACAGTCGTGCATACGGATCAAGCAGATGCATTAAGAAACATTGAGATGGGTAAGAGAAAGAAAGAAAGGGGAGTGGGAATGTTGGCATTTTTGACAGGCATCCTAGGTTTGGCAGGAACACATCAAAAATATAACGCTTTGGTGGCCATTGCTCTGTGCAGATTATGGCTAGAAAGATGTAAAAGCACAAGTGTGTCTTCAGATGCGGTACCTGCCGAGTTTGTCGAAGGGCTGAGACAAGCTCGTTGGCCAGGACGTGGTCAACAACTGGATCTTGGTGAGACAAAGTATGGTGACCGCATTTCTCAGAAAGTTTTGTGGTACCTGGATGGAGCCCATACCCTGGAAAGCTTGCAGGTGTGCGCTGATTGGTTCACTCCTCTTGCAGACCAATCCGCTTCGCGTGTTCTCATCTTTAACTGTACACATGGCCGTGACGGTCAAAGGCTTCTGGGCGCAGTAGCGTCCATGCCATTTGACCATGTTGTATTTACCACGAACATCACCTTCCGAAGTGGTTTCTCTTCAGGTGAGTGAAGACAAGAAGTAAGAAAAGAGAAAAACTAAAAGGGGGTGTTGCTATAGATAACACCAGTGTTGGGGTCTCTACGGAAGAAATCAAAGAGACACAGAAAATGTTGGTGGAGACATGGTCGAAGATTGTCCCTTCCTTCAATGAAAAGAATGTACATACGGTTGCAACGATTGAAGACGCTGTAGAATGGGTTATCGACCATGCCAATCATGGAGATCGAAAAGTCCAGGTTCTGACAACGGGTAGTCTGATCATGGTGGGCAATACGTTAACGGTACTTGGTATCCCGCCTCAGTAACAAATGAATTCTTTTGCATCATCCTTAATAAACCATAAAAATTACACCTCCCGCTGTATAGCAAAGCGTAACCTGCGGTAGTAGTATATATGCATCTCATATTGCAATGTGAAACCTGGTTCTGATAAAAGCGTACGGTAACCATCTTTGCTTACACACTGTCGGAGATTCGGTATTGCATAATCGGAATCGTCTCCCATCATCATTGTGAGCTATAAAGTCCTCTTCCACAACCTGGAATTTAAGACGAAGTACAGTGTTAAATAAGAAAAGAAAATGCGTGGCTGATCATGCCCTCTCCCAAATGATGACCATATCAGAAAGAGCGTTATTCGCAGGTATCGCCGATTGTTTTGGTAGGGATGGTCGAGCGTTTCTCCAAATTGACCAACAGTTAACAACTAATAAAACTGCGCTGGAAAGGATAGTTCTTTGGAGAAGAATTTGTATAAAGTAGCAGTGTAAACATCGTTCAACGTGGGACTGGAGAACTTGACAACGCGCTTATCTTAAGGACTATGTATGTTACACAACCGTAGACTAGTAAAAATTTAGGGCAGGCTCTAAGGTAATCTGCTTTGCATGACAACTACAGTTCCGAAGGCTCTGAAAAATAAAAGCATAAACGTGTTTCTTTGCCGACTTCTACAGCTTTGAAAGAAGTTTCATTGCTCTTCTACGTTTCATGCTACGTTGAAAATTTAAGTGTTTTCAGGGAGAGTGTATTTTGTAAAAGTTGCAAGCATAAAACACGCACACACAGACAGAAAGAGAATAAATACTATTTGTAGAATTAAGTAAATAGGCTGAATAAATGGGGTTTATCATTCGTTGGCCCATGATCCACCACGTTTTAGCCATTTTCCAAGAAGGACGGCCACATCGCGAATCACAAAGCCACCAACAACCAAGTTGATCATGTCGCAAATCTTGGTTAACTTTTGAAGAACGACGGTGCACTGAGGATGACTGTTTTCTTCGGTCTTCATAGTTGTATAGTACTGGATCCAGGTCTCTACAAGAGAAGAAGGATGAGTGGAGGCAATGATAGGGAGTTCCCAGCTACATTACCCAGGACATGCGTTTTTAGGAATAATTTTTGCAAGTTTTCTGTATAATGACGGTACTGGTCTTCCCTATGGTTACCATTTTTAGCCAAGAGATTATTCCACAGGCTTTTTTTTTTGTTTGTTTGGGGTCACCTACGCTTTCGTCAGGCTAAACGCATTCATACGCTCCACGGATTTAGTCAATTTGGTACCCCACGCCATGAAGGTTTGGGATTTTTTTGTTGTTGTTTCATGGGCATGTTGTGTGGGTGGTGAATGATCAGACATGCTATCACGTTTCAACTTTTTGGATATAGTTGTTTGGAGAAGGTCGACAGTGTCTTCTAAAAGCTGAACAAGTTTCAAGCTCTCGGTGACGTTGTCCAAAGTCGTCCAGTTTTCCAAACGTGACAAGTCGACCATCAATGTCTCACATGCTGCCATTTTGACATCGATGGATGGCAATCGAATATTAGGTTGTTGCCTATCAGATGCAATGAGTCAAAGAAGGTATGGTCGGTTGACGTTGTACCATATGTTTTTTGGTATGTATAGTTTTTGTGTAACATAGCCCCCGTGAACCATACTTCGTTCAAGCGAAAGGATCAGCTGAAGGTGTTGACTCGTGCCTAAGGGATGTGATATGCTACTGTCATGTCTCGTGCAAAAATAGTCTATGGAAGAGGAGGAAGAAGAGGCAGTTGAACGAGGTGACATTGTGTCTTTCATGAACAGGCCGAAAATGAGTTGGCCTTTTTCTTTACGGGGTAGTCCATCCATACTCGATCGTGACAGTCTATTCGCTTTTTTTCGCATACTGCCTAGACCATTACCTTGACGTGCGGTGGCAGATGGCAGCTGAGGTGGTGGGTCAGGTTGTTTTTGCGGCGGAGACTGCATTGGAAGCCGACGTGCTGTCGCTTCCCGATCAGTCACGGGTGTCGATGGGCGAGCAAGTTGCAATTTTGGTAAGCTACTGGTGCGAACGCGTATGGCTGTCTGAGGTTTTGGTTCTTCCTCTTCTTGGTCTTCTTCTTCCTCATCTTCGTCATTTTCCTTTTTCTGAGGTGTATCTTGTTGTTTTTGCGGTAGAAGAGGGGGTAAGGCCATGGTTGGCTGCACAGTGACGGTAGTTTCATCTGATAAGGATGACGAGGAGGAAGAAGAGGAGGTAGAGGTGGAAGAGGAGGTTGAGTTACAGCGATTTGACTGGTCGAGAATTAAGGTGTTTACAATGGAACCTTGTCGAGGTGGTGGGGTTTTATGTAGATCGGTGTAACCATTACTCCGTCGTTTAGCTTCACGTTCAACAATTGGACGGGTTTGCACCGGGGTACTTTTAGAAGGCTGGAGTACACCAGGTGGAGGTTGTGGAGAGGACCGTTGACCTACCCGTGCAAACCCGAAGGTTCTTCCAGAACGAGCAGATGGTGGAGGTGAAATGAGCGATATATCCTGTGAATTCTTAAGATCCACTGAGATCAGACTATCAATAGAAGACGTGGAAGTTGTGCGTCGAATATGAGATGGCTGACCGTTACTACGTGAGTATTTCCGCTTAGCGGGTTTGTTCAACCATGATGATTTCGGATCTGTCGGCGTATTGTCGTCGAATGTTTCGTATGGATCATTATCTTCAGATTTTGGTGAAAGACTAGTTAACAATCGTATACGTTCCGAGTATGAATCGTGCTAAGAAACGAAGAAAAAAAAAGAAGGTAAGATCAGCTTATATTTTATGCAAGAAGACCGGCTTGCATTCTTCCCCTTTCTTCCTTTTTTTCTCCATCTTTCCATCTTTCTCTTTCTTCTCTGTCTCTCTTCTCTTCTCCCTCTCTTTTCTTTTCTCTCTTCCTTTTTTTTCTCTTTTTCTCTTTTTCTTCTTCTTTTCGCGTGTTATAAATAGACAAGGGTAAGGAGAAAACGCCTGTCCCTTTTTTTCAACTCACAATTTCTTGTAAACGCCGTCGGTCGTTCTCCTTTTCGACTGTTTCCAACACTCGGTTGAGTAAAGTAATAGCCTCGGTATATGCGTCAATGGCACCCGCAACGTCGTTGGATGAATCGCAAAGGACTGCAGAATTTGCTTTTTGAAGTGCAGTACGCAAGATGACTCTCGACAAATGCCTCGATGATGATGATGATGCTTGTGGTGGAATGGGCATTGCTGGTGAAGATGATGGAGACGCGCAAACAGTATCAGGTATCATTGGTGACAAGGGTAATGCGTCATGACTCATGGTTCCTAATTCAAATGAGGAAAAAAGAAGAAAAAAAAGAAGGAAAAGAAAAAAAAAGTTACGTAAAAAAAAAAAAGGTAAAGAAAGGAAAGAAAAGAAAAAAAGCAGACGTTGTCTAGGGAACAAGGATTGGTTACCGTCCCTTTTTTTTTTCTCAACAGTGTATAGTTTTAGTTTGGCAGCAACACAAAGTGCAACAGTCTTTCGTTGATGGTTTTCAATTTTTTTGTCATACAATCAAAGTGTAAGTGACAACAAAAATGTAAGAGAAAGGGGATCGGAGAATCGATTGTTTCTCCCTAATACGAACGTACAACCCAAACCCCAGCTTTGGTTACTTGGTCTCCCCCTTTTCGCTAGCTGAATCAGTGGTCAGGGTGGCGAGGTAATTCTCGGTGGGAGACAAGAGATTATTGCCCTGATGCAGGTTTAAACAGTCTCTTTTTGACTCCTCTGCATAAAAAGATTGCATTTGTTTGTGCGTATGACATGGATGAATTAAACTTCTCGGTCCGGGAAACTTTTTTTGTGTTTGCATAAAAACCCAAAAGAAAAAAAAATATTCGGCTATTCAAAAGGCAAACCACTAACCGAGTAGTTCATTATGCCGATCTATCCGTCAGTTATATCCATCTATCTTGTAAGCGTTGCGTCTTTCTCTGGACCCTTATTTTGTGCGGTTGCTTCCCCCCTTTTTGGTTTGCCTCCTGTAGGCTATTCGACGATTGCATAAAGAGAGCGAGCGTAAATGTGCATAACATGGCAGTGACCATAGTTACGGATTTGCCTCTGTCTGTTTTTTTTTCTATTTTCACTTTCCTTCTTTCTCTCTCTTTTCCTCTTTCCCATTTTTTTTTATGTTACGACCGCTATGGCGTCCTATGAGCCCAGATTAGCCATATTTAAAATTCTGTCATTTAGAGTCTCACTCACCGGGGCGGCAATGCCGGCTTCTCCCATCAAAAGAAAAAAAAAAGCGAAAAAAAGGAAAAAAAAAAAAAAAAGAGAGACAAGAAAAAGAAAAAAGCTGTTTCCACCTGACATCATCAGGTCCATGAGTTGCTTCACCGTCATCAAGACAAGGGGTATAAGTACCAAAAGCAGGATCACTTACCTTTTTTTTTTCTTCTTTTTCTTTTGCTTCTTATCGATCTACGTGACATACATATAAAAAACACACAGTTTATATATCTATACTCTCACACATATATTACTCACTCACACTACCCCCCACACACACACGCACACATATTCGCTCACTCACACACAGAGAGGTCATTTATATAAATACGCATAAATATATATATACATATATATATATATATATATATATTCGAACAGATACAACTTTACGCGCGCGTCCTATCACCTTTTTCTCTATAGGAAAAGACGTAAGTTCATTTCTCTCTCCTTGGTCTTTTCTCCCTTGTATCCCACCCCTTGAAACCCTTGGGCACCAAAGAATCTTCTTCTCTCTCTTTCTTTAATCTTTAAATCTACTTCTTCATTTTAGCATTTTTTTCTGCCGCCTCCTATCCCCTGTCTCCTGCAAGAAAATAATAATAATAATAATATCTTCTTTTATTTTTGCTTTGTTCTTCTTTGCTTGTATATATCCTTTTCTTTTACAACTGATTTTTTTTGTTATAGTGTGTTTTCTCACCACCCCAACGCCACTGAACCATTCGCCAGATCAAAAGACCTTGTCCTCTTTATCTCTTATTTCTCTCATTTGATACTGGCTAAAAAGAAAAAGAAGGAACGAAGAATCTATTTTGCGTAATGTATCCCAACCCTTCTCCGCAGACGCCACACTATCATTATGAACATCACCCGCAGGTGAAGGTACCACATGACAACAGCAGCGCTGAGACGAGCCCTCACGCACTTGGAAGACCAGCATCGATGCCATCGCTTTATCATGGTTACGGAGGTAAGACAAAGAATAAGTTTAAAAAAGCCGACTGAAAAAAAAAATGGATTTTTTTTTTCAGGATGGCATCAACATCATCAACCGCAACAACCGCAGCAACAACAGCAAGATTTTGCCACCGTAACTGCCAACAACAACAACAACAACAGTGAACCCAATAGTTTGATGAGTTCACCTACTCCCACATCACCGCCAATGAGCGCAACTGCAGCTACATACACTTCGCCGCACTATTTTGTGCCACAAACAACAACACAGCAAAATACTGACGCCTATCACACTCCGTCTTCGCATCATCATTACTCGTCCAACTCCTACGGTCTGTCCTATCTATCCAATCATGGGTTGGTCCCGCGACCAAAGCTAACGACAACGCTATGGGAAGATGAAGCAACGCTCTGTTACCAGGTCGACGCCAAAGGAATCTGCGTTGCAAGAAGACAAGGTAAATTTCTTCTTTTTCTCTCCTTGGCAAATTGATCTCACTTTTTTCTTTTTCTTTTTTTTTTGCTAGACAACGATATGGTCAACGGCACCAAATTGCTAAATGTGGCAGGCATGTCGCGAGGCAAACGAGATGGCATCCTCAAAAACGAAAAGGGACGAGTCGTCGTGAAGGTCGGAGCAATGCATCTCAAAGGCGTATGGTAAGGGTTGACCTTATCTCGACAGTCCACCGTCTAAACTTTGTATGGCAGGATCACCTTCACTCGAGCCAAGGCATTAGCTTCCCAGTATAAGATTCAAGATATTCTTTACCCGTTGTTTGCAGATGATCCTAGCATGTTCATGTACACCTCGCCATTCCATCACCATCCTATGGGATCAAACCGATTTGTTCCTAGCGCCTTCCGACCACCCGTGTCCTCATGGGATCCAAATTCGTATCATGACACTCTAGGTCAACAGCAACATGGTATAGGTTTATTTATTCATACAGAAAATTCATTCTCTTCCTAGTATATCGCTCCTCCATGGATGATATGTACAATTCCTATCAATCGATGGATTATCGATCCACACCTTCATCGACCGCAACAGCTGCCGTCGGTGGTTTGGTCGGCGATTCCTACCATGGACATGGTATACCTTCTTCAAAGAATATGTACTATGAACCTCCCTCTGTCGATGAAGCAAAGAAACAGGTTACATCGAAACAAGACCTTGCTGCACCAAAAGATGGTAAGTAAAAAAAAATAAAATAAAATAAAAATAAAAAAAGTTAAGGAAACTTAAAAAAGAAAGAATACGTCAGTTTAACAACACACCCCAGATGCAGATCTATCGGAAACTAGCTCACCCAATCTCAAACGGTCTTCGCTTCAACAACTCTCGGGCTACAAAATGACAGATACCAGGGATCGGTATGGCTCTTCTAATTCGGGTGATCTGGACAACTCGTCCATTCTTTCGCCACCTCCGGCACGTCGGAACAGTCTACTTATGAGTGTCCCTGGCCGTATTGGGAGTCCACGCCATCATCCGTATGCAATCAACAACAAGATGCATGCGCCACCTATGGTCTCCATGTTGCAAACAACGGTCAATTACCGCCCTGTAAAATCTGAACAGGAAGGAACCGAACAAGATAACAATAACAGTGGCAACAGGACAGGATTCCCCACCGATGAAATGGTCAACCCTGCACAACCGTGGTAGGGCCGCACACACACGCGCGCTCTCTCTCTCTCTAGTTTTTCTTTCTTTCTTTTTCTTTATTGTATGTTTTTGTTTTTGTTTTTTTTTTCTTTTTCTCTGTCTCTCTTCTTTCCCCCCTCCAACTCCTTCTTTTTTTTTTCCTTTTTTTTTCTTTTCTTCTTCTATTGCGTTATCGTTGCTATTTTTCGATTAATGGATACTATTCGGATTGGACCAACCTTTGGCCCAGTCAAGATAAACCTGTTCTAAGCTCACTCGAAGTGAGAGCCAGTCATGTCCCTAGATATGAAATGAATCGGCACAAAAGATTAAATCGTGTGCGAGAGACATGTGATAGGGGTTGCCTCTGTCTTCAGCCTGAAGTTGTATTGGCTTTTCAGTATATCTCTTTTCCACCTCTGCGCATCTGCAAGGGTGGCATTATCAGTAAACGCCGGCATTAAGTACAACAAAATTACTGTAGTTCTGTTTTGAGAATCTACTGTGAAAACACCTTTCGCCAGTTCCCTCCCTCTCTGTCCCTCTGTGTGCGGTTGGGCTTGCCGGGTTGCAACATTTCGGCTCTATGGCCAATCGTCCATTTTCTTGATAGGGTTACTTCATTCGGCTTGCTAGCTTTGCCAAATCAAGGTTTTTTTTTTTTTTTACGCAACGACTTTTAAGGACACCAGCCCTGATGACGTGCTTCTCCTTAACCTTTATACTTCCAGGACGTACGGAAAAGCTGATTTCTTTTGCCATGAGTGCCTCGCTCAAATGGTGGAAAAGATGTTGCGTTTGTCTTGAAAGAGATTTCATAGCACTGCGTATGTGGGATCACCCCAATAATATTTTGATCTGAGATAACCAAAAGTTTTTCGCGTTCTTAATTTCTGCAATGATAATCCTCCCCTAACCTTATACAGCGAACATCACTTCAAATGAACAGCATATCTGTAGGTCTGACGAGATTCTATGTCTTAATACATTTTTTCTTAAAAGGCAAAAAAGAAAAATATTCTAATTTGATCAACATGAGGTTGTTTTGCAGCTAGAGCGCGACTTTGCACGTTGTAAGGCACGTTGCATCCCGCAAACAGTAAAAATGATATTAGATTGCTTGCAGCGACATTAAAGAACACGTACATAAATGAAATTAAAAGAGTAATGTTGATATGAACATGCAAAAAGTAAATTATGAATAGATGTTATCTAATTGGCTTTGGTATAGAAGAGTACGTCGTCCTTGCATTCTTGAACGTAAGCATAGACCAGTGCACCTGCGCCCGAGTAGAAGACGAACTTCTTGCCAACTTGCGAAAAGGCTGAAAGAGTAGCCAGACGGGTCAAACGGGAATACATGGAAACGGGAGAGAAGGGAAGTTACAAGAAGATGGAAAATACCAGCAATTTTATTATGTTTTTTTTTTTTCTGAGCGGGAAAGAGCGGGAAAAAAAATTGATTGGTCCGTTCAGCCTCCCTTATCAAGGCCAGATGTCACTCTCGGCTTTGGAAAGATGGATATCAAGGACCTCTCGCTGCTTCGTCTTGACAGCATTCAGTACTTTTTCCTCTCTTAATTGACGTCCGTGACTTTTGTGGCATTCAAAACCGGCATCTCGGCGATAAGCACCAACAAACAATTCTTCATTCCATTGAAATCCTTGATGGCGAGACATGAACACAATGGGACACGGTCCATATTCTGTCACACTATTTTGAATCCCTCTATCATATATGCGATATTCATAATCATCAGCCAAAGAATCTGGCAGAGGGTGTGACAAAATCAAAGCACTCGTCTTGGATGTCTGTTCCATTGACCAGGAAAATGAAAGCAGTCGTCATAGAGCATTTCGGCATGGAAAAATTCCGGGGTTAAATATTGGACCGACCGGTCAGAAAAAGGAAAAAAAAAAAAAACTGGGTGGATGTCCCTCGCTGCAATCTATTATTACTTTGGTATAACCAGCGTTTCATACATTGATGTGTCTGTCCAAGGATAAAATATAATACAAGATACTAAAACGCACGAAAGATAACCCTTGTCCATGAATCGTGATATGTGCACAAGGTGTCATCGGTGGTCATCTCTTTCACACTTGCACCATTTCTCGCACGTCATTTCTTTGAGCTGAGACTTAGCGTGGGTACAGCATTGTGGTCTGTGCGATCTCACCATGAGACATTCATTGCATCGAGAGTTAGTTTATATGCTTCCTCGAAATAGATGGCTGTTTTGTGCGAAAACCCTCTTTTTATTGAGAGTTTTATACAACGCCCGATTGGTTTCGATTATATGATGTCACTCCTTTTTTTTTTAACACTTGGTGCGTCTTTTTTTCTTTCTCTCTTTTTTTTTGTTCTTTACTTTTTTTTTTTTTTTGCTTTTTGCTATGTTTTTCTCAAAATCGAACGCTGTCCAAAACTTCTCTATCACCATCAACTCCGGTAGCCTTAATAAACCAGTGGCTTTTGGACCGGGTTCGGTAGTAAATGGTAAACGGAGAAAGATATTGTTTTCCAGATTATACTGAGAGTCATTATTCTACCTTTTTTAGGGTCTATTGCTTTGACTTTAAACAAAAGTTTGGTTGCTCGGCGACTTCGGGTTGTTTTTAAATGTGAAGAGCACCTATCTAACAAGAAGGTGAATCATTTGTTTTCTGTGGAAAATGTCGTCTGGCAAGCAAAAGGTAACAAAAGCAAAGCGCAGCATGTAAACCCCAATCTGATCGCGGATAACATTCAAAAAAGATACTCCTGAGCAAACACCTGCAGGCAGTCAGATGCATCTGTTCGCTATTCAGTTACCGAACGTCAATTATCCTCCCTCCATGCACGATTCTCATTTAGGTCACTCTGTCGATTATAGTCTGCAAGGCTTTTTGGATCTAGAAGCCGGTGTGATTGAAACACGACCTGTTCAAGTGACATACTTGCCCTTGATCAGCTGTTCTACTGTTGAGACATCGAAAGACCAGGCTACTCGGGCCAACATCGAAATTAGCGCAGAGTTGATCCAGCCAGCCTATCTGCCAGGTTAGCTAAACGGAAAAAGGAGAAATTTTCTAATTTAAGAAAAAAAAACTAAACCTTAATTTCCCGTTTAGGCGATACATGTACTGTAAAACTGGTTACGAACAACAAATCCGATCACCGCTTGACTCACGTCCACATCGCCTTGGTCTCCCAGCAAGCGGGAAAAAAGAAACATGCGCTTTATGAAGAAACATTTTTTGTCACCATCGCAAAGAACACTGTAGATAATCATTCTGTCTTTCGCTTCCCTATTCCCACATCCTGCGTCCCTTCAAGTGATTGTCTTGACTTGGTCTATCAGGTGGTCGTATCCATACCGATCAAAAATGCCTCCTCCTCCAATAGCTGGCTATTCTCTAAAGCAAGTGAGAGTATCAATCTCAACCTGCCTGTCACGATCGCAACCGTACCCAGCACGTGTACTTTGCCCCAGCTCCAGATTCCAGTTCAGTCTTTCCGCCAACAGCCAGACGCACCATCCTTCATTCCATTTGTTGAATCCCCAACTCCCAGTCCAGTAAGTCCTTTCTCCACAGAAGGAAGCTGGCTTGGAAGCCCAGTCGATCCAACGCCATTAGACAATGAAGGCCCGAGAGCAATGCAGGATGGCACAGGTCATCTGATGGTACCAACTTTAACCGACACATCCTCACGAAGGGTCTCAACGAGCTCCACGTTGGTGGCAAGTGATTGCAATGTTGAAATCAATGTTACGTCATCGGATTCTGGGACAAGCCAAGTGGCTGTGCAATAACCACCTTCCCTACCCACTTCCTCTTGTACACACGTATATACAAACAAGCATACATACATACACACACACACACACGCACACACACACACACACACACACACACACACACACAAGCCTACGCCATTCGACAAAGAGAGTGTGTGATTTGTCAATTGTAATACAGTTTATTGAACAATTTTTTTTACGCTACGCTAAATAAACCTTGCGTCCACAAAGAGCCAAACTTGCGCTAAGGAAAAGTTGAGTATATGCGTCATTACTTCGTTGAGTTTCTACTTACATCAATCTGGTTCCTCGGTGGACTTGAGCGGCATAAAAATTCATTTATGGTTTAATGAACGAAGTGATATTGGATGCCATCTTAATCGCCGAACAGTATGGCGACGAAAAACGCAAAAGGAGGGAGGCCTACACCCCAATAACAAAGGGTTATTTTGACAACATAGCTTCGTTTCTTATTCTCTTAAAGCAGTCGTTTAAGCAAGTCTGAAGTTTCTTCCTTTCCACTGTTTATTGAACAAATTTTTACGCTAAGAAAAGACGCAAAATTCATATGGACAGCATAAAAATTTGTTCATGGTTAGTAAATGGAATAATACTTGGATGTTAGTTTACTTACCCCGGAAGGGTAATCCTACGCATTCGCAGGTGCCATACCCCGCACCATTTTGGTGGGGGTGGGGTGGGAGTGGGAGTGAACGACTTCAATGAGTCGCCAGTGTCATGCTTTTACGACCAGAGGTCTAAAACAATCGATCAAAAGACATGAGTTTCTGTGTGTATAGTCAACCCCAGCACGTACCGGGGATGTTACATGTGGGAAACGGAACCAAAGGAAAAAAAAAAGGAATTCATGCCAATTGGTGCGTTGGGGAATCTATTACAATGGACCAGCGCAATACACTTTTGGTTTAGAAGTAAAGGTACATGATTCTCTGCGCAAAGATACGCTGCTCCTCACCGCAAGATTGAGTTGATGTCGACGCAAAGTGATATTCGGATGACGTAAATGTGTGCTCAAAATCCAGTATTTTTATCTTTTATCGATCTCTGTCTTCCCCCAGCAAGCAGGTGCCGAAAGGATGCAATCGCGGTTTTTCAAAGACCAGAGACAGAAGGAGGAGTTGAGAAGTCAAAATCTGAGAATAAACAAGCCAATCAGGCTCGGCTTTGTGGAAGTCAACTACATCTGAGGGTGAGCGACTAGCAGCACAGGGTTGTGGTAGATACGCCACACAATCTTAAGTGTTCGCTAACGGAGAGATTGGTTATGGCATTGGCGACACCATTGGCTTAACTGGCTGTGAACAAGCAGCTACACCACAGCCAGCACGGCTCGGGACAGAGGTCATGCGGGCTAAACGATAGATTGAAAAGATATGAATGATCCTGTATATGTGATCAAGAATTGACATCCGTATCGGGGATGTAAGAGGAACAAAGCCAGAGAAATTCATGCATGCCTTCAGATACGGATTATTTTTAGGTGCAACCTTATCTTTAGACATTTTTCACTCCGTCCGATGGGACGCTGAAGAACTAGGAACTGTCACTGAAGCGCTTTAATGCAAAAGGATATTTTGTTTCATGGAATAGCATCATTATCCTGAGATAGATTTAGACTTCCGATGGGATCCTGAGGAGCTCATCACTTTTCAGCGCAAAATTTATCCGACTTGAACGTAACGGAATACTAATTTGATGCAATGCTCATTCAGCATTAAGACAAGATGAATTTTTGAGTTGCCCATCACGTAGGCTAAACTATCATTCTAAAAATAAGAATAAGAATGACCTTGTGCGAGGATTACTGTGTATTACAAGAAAACTCTGCAAGTGCAAATTCATGCGGAATGCCAGCGTGGAAGGACTGGATTTTCAGTTTCTACCATTTATTTACATCCTAAAAAACATAGAGAGAAGCCCGAAGACGTTGACTGTAAGCGTATATGGTCCGAGTAAACAGGGAGTGGTTTTGTGGTTACTCCATCTCATGCATTAAAAAGCGGAACGCAGATATTTTACGTTAACCGTTGGGATCCTATTTCATGTTTCCGTATGCAGCTATATTCTGTGATATTCAGGGTAGACAGTGCTAAGAATAATAAACCAAAATAACATTACGATCAAATTTCCCTATACCAGTCCTGATATCAAGTTACATGCAAGTTGGTCGTGTACAACGTTTCTGTCCACATTTCATCTTCCGACCGACTGCTATAGCAGTTGTCCAAGCGTGATGGCACTCACTATCCTGTACCCTATCAGCCACTCATGCAAAAAGCGAAAGGAAGACAACTTCTGGCAAGCTTTGTCTTCGAAAGGAACTCGCAAAATATCAGCGACTTGTGTCTGTTGGCTTATAAATTACGAGCAATTGTTAGACCCTTCATCCTTTTTTCGTTGAACATTCCTTGTAATGGCTGTGAAAGAGAAACAATGCCTCTCTGCCGATCTATTTCATACGCTGCAATTTATTTCTACGGCGATTGATAAATAATCCTCCTTAGGATCCAGGTTCATGTCGGTCGAGTACGCGACAGCTTTGTGTTTGACATCTGCAAAAAAGTCGCCGTCATTTCTATCGATAGCTATATAAAAATTATGGTAACATTCTCTTGCTAGATGAACTAATTGAGGTTGGCTGTGCCCAAGGCTGAGGTGAGCAATGACATGATATCTGGATGGTAAATCCGCTATTCCACTATCCTGACGCATCCGTTCAGCCAGCCTCGTAAAGTCTAACTGCTTCTCTTATACAATTGATCGCTATCAGGGGATTACATCCTTGTTTCTTTGCCACATGGATTGTGTTAATGGATACATCGTCGTCACCAGGAAATAGTGTCAATAAATTGGCGGTTATACGTGATTGACGATGCGAAAAGTGCACATCGCTTGTCATTCCATTGAGCACTCGTGGTTCTATCAAATAATAATGGCTAAATGGTATTATCTTCATACCTGCTCCTGGACAATACATCAGTACCATGAAGCATGTCCGTAAACCAACCCAACTTTTTTTATCCTTCTTTCCAAGTATGTCTTTCCTGCCTCTGTGCTATGTAAAGTAATTAGGTCAATGGCAGATTTTATTTTATTTATTTATTTATTTAACGCATGGCGTTCTTCTTTACATCTACCAGTCAGCTGTCTCCAACAAGTTATTCCCTTTTACAGTTTAACACGAATGTCTACGATTTTGTTTTTCGAGTCTGTGTAGTGCATGCATGGACCAAATCCATCACGAGTGTTTTTTTTTTAAAAAAAAAACCATAACAAATTGCCATCGGCCGAGTCAAATGGCTTTGTTTGGCTGCAAAGGCTTCTTCTATTCTTTGAGAAGTTGACGGCATCTCATATCACAAGAGGGTGCTTATGTGGCTCATGCAGCTGATTTTGGGAAGGGCCCTATTGCGTCCAGTTTTGCTGACCCTGGATTTGATCGGTCCGGCGATGGCCTACGGAACGACCCAAAGAAGCAAGTCACACAAGGGCTGGACGCACTTTGCGGCCGCACTGGCGTCTACGTATTCGGGCCTCTTTATTCACCAGGTGCATCCATCCACAAGGTTGGCATAAGAGAGAAGATAGAGACGCCATAAGCCATCCAATCAAACTAACGGACAAAATCACTTGACGATGATCTCGACAGCATGGCTACATTAGGGTTGCCCGCAAGCGTGAGCGCTTCTGCCGACGGTTCGCGTAAATTGTTCAACAAATGGTCCTACGAAGATGTTGAGGTCAAGGACATTTCCTTGGTTGATTACATTCAGGTCCGTCAGCATGTCTACTTGCCCCACACTGCTGGTCGTTTTGCTGTCAAGCGTTTCCGCAAGGCTCAGGTACATTCCCAATGAGGAATGCTTTGTTTGTTAACCTTTTTTTTTTTTTGGCGTGCAGTGTCCTATCGTTGAGCGTTTGACCAACTCGCTTATGATGCACGGCCGCAACAACGGCAAGAAGTTGATGGCTGCTCGTATTGTCCAGCACGCTTTCGAGATCATCCACTTGTTGACGGATTTGAACCCCATTCAGGTTCTTGTCGATGCCATTCTTAACACTGGTCCTCGTGAAGATTCCACCCGTATTGGTTCCGCCGGTACCGTCCGTCGTCAGGCTGTCGATGTTTCGCCTCTTCGCCGTGTGAACCAGTCTATTGCTCTGTTGACTACTGGTGTAAGTCTATCCTTTTTTAGGGTTGGTGGGTTTTATTGACAGTTGGGGGGTGTAGACACGTGAAGCTGCTTTCCGCAATGTCAAGACCATTGCTGAATGTCTTGCTGATGAGTTGATCAACGCCGCCAAGGGTTCTTCCAACTCGTACGCCATTAAGAAGAAGGACGAGCTCGAGCGTGTTGCCAAGTGTAAGTAAAAAGAGACAGAACGCGAATCGTAATACTGGATGAACTAACCTTATATGCATAGCCAACCGATAAATGGATTGTTGGGTGTGTGTCTGTGTGTATTTCTTTTTGGAGGATGGAACTGTACTCTTGTTTATCTTCTAGGTTAAATAAATCCGATAGAGGAAAAAAAAACTTCTTTTTTTGTTCAAAAGTGGGTAACGATTTGCTACGTGCATTGAATTATTTGTGCCTTTGGGGACCCGATGACATGAGAGCTGAGGAAGCTCAGGAAGCTGAGCAATCTGGCGTCGTAGAGAAAGAATGTAGTACAGAAAGACTAAGCAAGCAACTTTATTGAACTGTACAGAATCATCGGATAGAGAGATCATATACCCAGCTTATTTATTGTTTAGCATAAAGTTGTTTTAAGACATAAAATGGAAGCATAAAATAGCAAGCGTGTACGTTTTAACATAGAGACCTGTTAGGGGCATACAAAAGAAGAAGAAGAAAAAAAAAGGACGTACAAAGAAAGAGCATAGGAAGAGGAGGAAAAGAAAAACATGTGTGCGCTGATGAAAGGAAAGAGAATGAATAATAATAAAAGGGAATATATGTGTGCTAGAGGAAGGGAAAAGAAAGTATAGCACTACAGCTATTCATAAGTGCGCACAATGGGGAATTGAGCGCCATTGGCAAGCCTCAAGAGTGCATGGGTTGGATCAACGAAAACCTCCTGGTTTCCAAAAGAGCGGCTGACCACCCAGGACGCGCCAGAAGAGAACCACAGCTGCTCGATAATTCTTTGGGTGTCAGGATCGAAGCACACCCAGCAAGAGCCAGAAGCGAATTTCCAGAATACTTGTTGCGTTCTCTTTTGCATGTTCTTGATGGATTTGTTTGCGAAGGTAATTAGAGTAATTTTTTGACTGAAATCAATTGGACAATCCGTTTGTAAAGGGAGCTAGAGGACTTGTGTAGAAGGAGAATTGCCAATATAGGATACTTAACGAAGAGCGAGGATTTGAAGAAAATTCGATGCTTTTATATTAAGCAATACGCAGCATTATCAGGACAGCCAACGTAGATACAATGTATCAAAATGGTGCCGCGAAAAGCTTTCAGAAGTAGGAGAGCCATAGTGTCCTTAGTTGGCCACCCATTGAAGATACTATATTTGCACAGTGTCTAGTGATCTAACTTGGCTGGCGGCGTCGTCTTGCAGAAGGATCAATGCCAAATGCTTATGCCTTCTTTCCTTTTTCTCTTTTTTTTTTTTTCCTTTGCATTAGGCGGGTGGCACTCTTTAGGGCACATCAAAGTTGTTGTACCCTAATCCGTGGCACGATGACCAGAAAGCTGCGCCTCATGAAGGCTTAATGCAGTGCATAGATCATAGGTCAAAATCAAAAAGTCATAATTGTGAAGCATAAACAATCAAAGAACAAAAGCAAAAAGGAAAAGCAAGTTGTGGCGTAATAATTGTCGACATGTGTTGGCAGAGCCTATGAAGCCTATTATGAGCTCTTTTTGGTTGTCAAAACTCTAAAATTTTAATTTTGGATGACAACATCCTGTCCTACTTTGAAGGATTTCCTTATGGGTCACAGTTATTCTTCCTGGCTGCTGGTTTATGACGTGAATCATTCTCAACAGCGCCTTTTACCAATAGCTAAGCAAAAAAAAAAAAAAAAAAAAAAAAAAAAAAAAAAGAAAAAGAAAAAGGATTCAGCATCGGTTTGCTTCCGGTATGGCTATTCCCTTTGGCTATTCCGGTTGGCTGGCCATTGATTTCTGTAAGAAGCCTCTGCATCTCTTCCGATTTCCTACCTAGCCTAAAAGTCGCAATCGCGAACATATGAGCTTCTTTTAAGAAAAGAATAAACTTGAGAAAAGACAGGAATGCTTTTTTTTTTCTTTTTCCCCTCAGCTTGTCGGTCTTCTCTATTCTGAATAGATTTATGTCCGTGATAAGGCCGAAAATGGACAATCATCAAGCATCATTTCATTGGCGAGCTTTGTGATGGAATTGACCCCCCAACACACACACAGGGTTTTTGACCACGGGGACCTTTGTCATACTTTACTTGCGATCGAACAAACTAAGTGTGCCTCCTTACCTGTTGACTGCCAGCCACAAATTATCTTTTTGCAGAATAGGGGTAGTTGTGCGTATTCACGAGGAGAGATTAGTGGCGCGGAAATTATGATAGAAAGACGGACACGGCAAGAAATGTTAATAGAGAGAAAAGCGATATAAAAGACGCAAGAAGTCGTTTTCTTTACCTCTTCCCTTCATTTCCATTCAACTGTCTCTCTCTCTCTCTCTCTCTCCTTTTTTTTTTCTTTTTTCTTTTTATTCTATAGCTACACATTAATTATGCACGTCCAATGGCTATACGCTTCCGGTTCTTGTTGGGTGGCATTAGATCCAGCAACACAGCAAAAAATAGAGCATCTGTGGCTCTGCGAAGGCGCCGCTTGGATTGTGAGCCGCACGTTTGGCAACGGACATGTCTACATTAACACATCCGAATTAACATTGATATGCAACGGCTCCGCATATTGCATCGTTCGGATTTACGCTTAAAACTTGCAGCATTTTCATTCATCATTGTACAGACCAAAAAACCGAAAAAACCAAAATCAAGAAAAAGGCTCACCCTCACACGAAACGTACATAGTCCCCCTCCCGGCACGTCAAACTTTGTTTTTGCTTTCTTTTAACTTATATCAATTTTGCTTTGCATTCTTGTCATTCTCATCGTCAACGTCATCATCACCATCATCGCCATTCTCTACATTACCATCGTGAACATACATTCTATTATTATTTATTTATTTTTATGGTAGTCTATGCTTCTTATGCCAAATTCTATTTCTTCTATGGTCATTATTCATACAATCAAAAAGAAAATATTTGACTTCCGCCTCCTAAGAAGAACAAACAATAAAAATTGTCGATCAACAAGTCATTGACGAAGGGGAAGAGGAGAAGAGTTTTATCGATCGTTCTTTAGCCGTTGTCTCGCTTATTCGGAGATTTTCCTCAAGAGGTAATCGGTTAAACTTGACATCATTTCATTGTTCTTTTCATAAATGATCGACCTCAGGAACACAGCTTTCCTTATCTTTCTTTCTTCCTCCCTTAGACTCAGTAATGTATACGTAATCTCTTGTTGCTGATGATCTTATATCATGTAATATACTACTACTCCCATGAGATTTGTTCCGTTACGTAAAATATCTACATGTGTCTTATGCTTCAGAACTTGACATCTTCCTCCTCCGTTTCCATGTGCTGGTTTTAGACGTCACTTAGTTGACACTTTTGTGCGCTGTTTACTGAATAGTGAAAACCCGTTTTCTTTTTTCTTTTTTTTTCTTTTTTTTTTTTATCGGAAAGTAGAGAAAAAAAAAAGAATTGGGAGAACGGTCCTTTAAAAAGAAAGGCAGATTGAATAACAGAAGCTGAAACCGACAATTCTTTATAAATAACGCTGATCAATTGGAAGCCAGGGAGATCATCTTTTGGGGCCAATCATAGGGTAAGCTTTGTTTACCGTCATTCTTCACGATCTGACGTACATAAATAACTTTCTGTCGTAGCAAAACAACTAATCCAATCCTATTGGCCATGTGGATTCTCCATAGTGACCAAATTCGTAGCGCCACATGAAAAAAAAAAATATGTCGCGTTCAAACACGTGCAACAGAGACAATGAACTCAACAAAGATGGCTGCCACTGCTCTTCTACCACTGCTAAACTGTTTGAGCACAGGTAAGTATCATGATGATGCACAATTTTATCAAGAAAGCAAATAAACGAACATGATGGCCTAAGGAAAAGGAAATGTTTTCTTTTCCATCGAAGTACTCACCATGAGGTGGGGGTTATTCTGCTACTTTGATTGGCTATGATTTTGTCCCCTTGGCGCGAACGGCTTCATCGGAATCGAAGGCATTGGGATCCGATGCAGTCACATGAATGCTGAAGTGAAGGGCAACCCCGGAAAAAAAAAAAAGAAGAGAGGGAACAGTCCGGTTAACCAAGGAAAATTACGGGATGTGTTTGCTAGCCGGGGTTGAAATCGGTCGGTGTTCTTGTAGGGGATAAAAAAGTGACAAGTGGCGTTTCTAGGGCAACATTGGTTGACATAATTAAAACGTTAAAAAAAATAGCATAAATAGAAGAAGGAACAATAAAACGAACAACTTCTTGTACATGTAGTAGGGAAAAACGTTTTTAAAGTTATGCAAACATTTACCCGATTCATCACTGCAAAATGAGGGTGAACAAATGAATGGAGATTGAAAATCGGAATACACCGCAACACAACAATTTTTTATTATTTTAGTACGCTTGTTTGCGCCCGTGTGTTTTTCCTGTTTACCCCACTCTTTTCTTTTTTTTTTTTTTGTCCAAACATGTATCGCTTGACGGCGCTCTCTCGTGCCGCTCGACCTCTTTCTCGGCATCTTCCACAGACAGTCAAACCTTTGGCTGTCCGAACTCCTGCGTCAGTGGGTTCATTCCATACTGGCAAGGCGCGCTTGGCCTCTACCAAGACTGCTCCCGAGTCCAACGACGTGTTTTTACAGGGCAATGCTGCGAACTATATTGAAGAGATGTACGAGGCATGGCTACGAGAGCCCTCCAGTGTCCATCTGTCTTGGCAAATCTACTTCAAGAACATGGCCAACGGTGTTCCTCCCTCCCAAGCTTACACTCCCCCTCCTACCCTGGTTCCCTCCGCAAGTGCTCGTCTTCCCGATCTTCCAGGTGCTACCATTGCCGATCCTGCTAATGCTTCGTCCAAGGAAGTTATTGACCATATGAAGATTCAGCTTCTCGTGAGAGCCTATCAGGTGCGCGGTCACCATATTGCCAATTTGGATCCTTTGGGTATTCAGCATGCCGACCTCAAGCACTCCTCGCCTCCCGAGCTCCAGTATTCCTTCTATGGTTTCACTGACAAGGATCTTGACAGAAAGTTCACCCTTGGTCCTGGTATCTTGCCCGCTCTCGGTACCTCTAACAAGGAATTGACTTTGCGCGAAATCATTGACGTGTTGCAAAAGATTTACTGTAAGTAATCGCAAGAGCCCGGTTGTATATAGTTTAGAGTTAGTTGTGTGTATGGGGTGTCTGTGCGCATGTGCATGTTTCTAAACGTCATTTGTTTTTCTTTTTTGAAAGGTGGTTCCATCGGTATTGAATACATTCACATTCCCGACCGTGCTCAGTGTGACTGGATTCGCTCGCGTATCGAGAACCCTCAACCCTACAAGTTCTCTGTCGAAGAGAAGCGTATGATTTTGGACCGTCTTACCTGGTCTGACAGCTTTGAGCGTTTCGTCGCCTCCAAGTATCCCTCCGAAAAGCGTTTTGGTCTCGAAGGTGGTGAATCTCTCATTCCCGGTATGAAGGCCATGGTAAGTACTGTTAAGAAGGAGCAAACGGGACGTTTGACTGAGGGAAAAAAAATTCTATATAGATTGACCGCTCCGTCGATTTGGGTGTCGAATCCATTGTCATTGGTATGCCCCATCGTGGTCGTTTGAACGTCTTGAGCAACGTTGTCCGCAAGCCCAATGAGTCTATCTTCTGCGAATTCAGCGGTTCCCTTGCTCCCTCCGAGGAAGGCTCTGGTGATGTCAAGTACCATCTTGGTATGAACTACGTTCGCCCTACTCCCTCTGGCAAGCGTGTCCACCTTTCGTTGGTCGCCAACCCCTCTCACTTGGAAGCTGTCGACCCCGTTGTGCTCGGTAAGACCAGAGCCTTGCAGTACTACAGCAACGATACCGAAGGAAAGCACTCTATGGCCGTTTTGATGCACGGTGATGCTGCCTTTGCTGGACAGGGTGTTGTGTACGAGACCATGGGCTTCCATGACTTGCCTGCTTACTCCACTGGCGGTACCATTCACATCGTCGTCAACAACCAGATTGGTTTCACCACCGATCCCCGCTACGGTCGCTCCACCCCCTACTGTACCGATATTGCCAAGTCCATCAACGCTCCCGTCTTCCACGTCAATGGTGATGATGCTGAAGCCGTGACCTACGTTATGCAGCTTGCTGCCGACTGGCGTCAGACCTTCCACAGAGATGTCGTTATTGACCTTGTCTGCTACAGAAAGCATGGTCACAACGAAACCGATCAGCCCAGCTTCACCCAACCCAAGATGTACCAAGCCATCTCCAAGCAGGTGCCCGTTGCCCAGAAGTACGCCGAACAGTTGAAGAAGGAAGGTACTTTCACTGAGGAGGAGATCAACGCCAACAAGAAGCGCGTCTGGGAAATTCTCGAAGAGAGCTACTCCAAGAGCAAGGACTACAAGCCCACCTCACGTGAATGGTTGTCCAGCTCATGGCCTGGTAAGTTTACACAAAATCATAAGTTAGGCACAAAGGTGCTGAATACAATGTGCTAGGTTTCAAGTCTCCCAAGGAGTTGGCTGAGGAGAACCTTCCTCACTTCCCCACCGGTGTCTCCGAGGAAACCTTGCACCAGGTTGGCAAGGCCTTGACCACCCTTCCCCAGAACTTCAACGTTCACCGCAACTTGAAGCGTATCATCAGCAACCGCGAGAAGAATTTGAAGGACGGTAAGGATATCGACTGGTCCACTGCCGAATCATTGGCTTGGGGTTCCTTGCTTTTGGAGGGCAAGCACGTCCGTGTATCTGGTCAGGATGTCGAGCGTGGTACCTTCTCCCAGCGTCATGCCGTTTTGCACGACCAGGAATCTGCCAACAAGTACACCTTGTTGAACCACATCTCCCCTGAACAGGGTGCTTTGTCCATCTCCAACTCTTCTCTGTCCGAATTCGGTGTCCTTGGTTTCGAACTTGGTTACTCCCTCGTCGACCCCAACGCCTTGGTTGTCTGGGAAGCTCAGTTCGGTGACTTTGCCAACAACGCCCAGTGCATCGTCGACCAGTTCATCTCTGCAGGTGAACAGAAGTGGCTCCAGCGTTCCGGCTTGGTGATGTCCCTTCCCCACGGTTATGATGGTCAGGGTCCTGAGCATTCTTCTGCCAGAATTGAACGTTATCTCCAAATGTGCGACGACAACCCATATGTCTACCCCTCGCCCGAGAAGCTTTCTCGCCAACACCAAGACTGCAACATGCAGGTCGTCTACGCCTCCACTCCCGCCCAGTACTTCCACGTCCTCCGTCGCCAGATCTGCCGTGAATTCAGAAAGCCCGTATGTTTTTATTATGATTGTTTTGCTAATAGTCGTCTTTGTCTTGCTAACCCGCGACATCTATCATTTTTTGTTTTTTAGTTGATCATGCCTTTCTCCAAGGCTATGCTCCGTCATCCTCTTGCCAGATCCACGTTGGAAGAGATGACTGGTGACACCCACTTCCAACTCTACCTTCCTGAGCCTCATCCCGAGCATCTTGAGTCGCCTGAAAAGATCACTAAGCACGTGCTGTGCACAGGCCAAGTGTACTATGCCCTCTTGCGTGCCCGTGAGCAGAACAACCTCAAGAACATTGCCATTTCCCGTGTGGAACAGTTGAACCCCTTCCCCTACGAGCAGGTTAAGGAGCACGCCGACAAATATCCCAACGCTGACGTGATTTGGTGTCAAGAAGAACCCATGAACATGGGTGCATGGCAACACGTCCAATCCAGAATTACCACCTCCTTGTCACAGACTGTCCACCATGCCGGTAAGTTCATAGACATACACAAACATATGAAAGATACAGAATCGTGACTCATCCCCTTCTTCTAGGTAAATCTGTGAAATACACTGGTCGCGAGCCTTCCGCATCCGTCGCAACGGGTAACAAGAAGAAGCACTTGTTGGAAGAATATGAATTTTTGAGCTCTGCTTTGTTGGGTGAGCCCACTGCCCCCAAGGAAATCACCTCGGGTGTTCCAGTCTGGTAAATCCAAAAGTCATAAATAAATTACATTTGATTTTGCATCTATTATTATCATTACTACAACGCATATGCGATTGAGTGTTGTTGTTGTTGTTGAAGAAATATATGTGTATCTATATATATTTTCTTTAAGTGGATGCATTCTGCACAGCAAATGCATCCAGTTGTTTTGTCGAATCCTCCCACCGTGGCATCACCACGACGAGAAAGCCAATATCGAGTGGCCGCGTTGCTAGCAGCTCCTGCGCACGCTGATTAAATTCCAGCAGCTTTCCATGCATCCTGGCCTTAATAGGATACACCGTTTCGCCTACCACTATATCGCAGACGGTTGTGTCAGGCAGAACCTTGCCACCGCAATCCAAGCGCTGAATCACTTTGATGTCTTCTTTGGATGTCAGAGCTGGATGATCGTGACTGATGCCAAGGACGCAGATCTTGTTGGGCGCTTGGCGGACGTATAGTGGTTCAGTAGGGTGGTTATAAAGTGTATAATAACGCGTGAGAAATGAAGTGGCATCGCTATTCCATGGAGCAGTAAGCTCGCGTGCCTTGGTTAAATCATAATCTTGTTCCGTGGACGTCATGTGTGGGTCGTCCTGCTTGTACAGTAAAACTATCTCGCCTGAATTTTCCGCAGTCCTCTTCGTTGTCCCCCACATTGGACTGTCCATGTTCGGAGTCAACCATGGGGGCTTTTCTTTTTTGTCTCGAAATCCTGCATCGATGCCCTCGTAGTACTTCACCGTAGATGTAAGTAAGTAATCATGAAATAGATTGCCAGATGATACGAATTGGATTATTGGCTGATGCTATTGACATAATGCTGTGCATAGAATAAAAGAGGCACAGCCGTACATAATCGACGGAAAGGCAGGCAGATGGCATCACCAGAAAATGATCCCATTTGTGCTACAGCATCCCATTTCAAGTGATCGTTTCCGGAGCACTTAAGAAATGTAGGTCTCCTTGCCAGTCCGTGGACATAGGAGCCAAGCCGTTCCGCATGACGCGCCAAAAAAAAAAATTGCATTATCCTCATAATCTCAAAGGCAAAAGAAATAGTGTGCTCTAACAAATGCATACTATCGTCCACGCGGCGTTTTAAAGTGCCCATCTGCAAGCTTCGTTGCAAGCATCTGTGCTGCACAGATGCTATGCATGTATTGATATCGATAGGCTGAGGCCACATTATTCTAGTCTAGTTTTTTTTAAGGGCATATCGGGTTAATTGGCTGACACCTGAAGGATTACTGATCGAGGAAATGAAAGGTCGGCCCGAAATCGGGGGCCACGCGATGATGAGAAGTCTAATCTGGAAGCATACTTGTCACCGCGAAGGCTACAAGCAGCAGACACGTGTGTGTATGTACCTTTTGTTGTAGCAATTGCCTATGAGGGAAAGAGTAAACGACAAGATCATTTGTCCAGTGATTCCCATCTTCTATGCAAGCAAGTCAACATGAAATGCAGTGTCTGTGGAATCGCCGCACAAGAGCGGTCACTTTCCAAAAGCAAGGGTCCGTCCCTTTCAGCCACCACCACACGGAAAAAACAGCGTCGGCGCGTAAAATGTAACTAAAAAAAGAGACAGGGCGGGATACTGAATCCAAAGGCACGTCATGCGACTCCAGTAAGTTATTTTATTTCAGAGCAATGAAAATTTGGCTCAGCCAATATAATGGCTTAGACTCCACCTAAAACTCCACAATATATAAGCTGTAGATTTTCTTTTCATTTCAACAGAAAACTCAAAAAAAAAACCTAAGTTTATTAGCATGTCTGCAATTCAATGGATTTACGCTGCCGGATCCGAATGGATCGCCTTTGATACCGAATCGCAACAACACCTTGAAGTCCTCTGGTCTCGGGAATCATCGAGCTGGATCACTAGTCGTTCCTTTGGTAACCATGATGTCTATGTTGATACATCCGAAATGCTCTTGATGTACGGTGGATACACCTATCCAATTGCCAGGACCTACTACTAGGGACACGCGTTGCCGTTGTAACCCTTCACAGTTTCCCCACATCTATCGCACAAGCACCTCATTTTTCTCATTTATACAACCTAAAACATGTCATTATTTCCTCTGTTATGAGTATCTCTTTCCTTTTTCCCTTCCTCTCCTATGAATGGATCCATTATGCTTTATCATTTCTCTGCATCTCTCCCCAAACTCGTTTATTCATACTATTTTTTTTTTTCATTCTATGCATTTCTTTTTCATAATAAAATTGATTGAGCTCACATACACGTCAACTGATTTTTTTATTTTAGTTTTCGCATTCTAGATCCGCTCCTATGTGTCTAACTACTTTTTTTTTATTTCTGGGCGGACATTTTGAGATTGGGGGGAATGACGATCGTCGTCTTGTTAGGTGATCAATGGGACGTTGTCATACGTCGGGGGTGGAGCAATAGACAACACATTCCGAAGTAGATGCGTGATAATGGGGCCGTATTTCCTCTTCGGCCGAGGGGAGCCGAAGGTACAATTATCAATGTCGCAAAATAAAGTTCAATAACACGCGAGACCACAATGATGCAATTGGGTTTAAGATTTTGAGTGTGCTACGTTGAAACTTTAAATTGTTAACCGTCCTATTGTATTTCTCCAATTCCCTCTATTACATACAAAAACGTGGCTACCATTGTCCTACTAGTTCATGTCTGTCTTAGCCGAGAACTATGAATTGGAAGACGTGAACATATTTCGTATTCTTCTATTTTCCATATTCGATGTAGATGCAACAAGAAGTATGGGAAACTCTACCCAAGAAACAATATCTAATTTGTTTGGTAGGACAACAATGATACCTTTCAATCCCACTAGTGCACATCTATCATACACAAATGATAAAGTGCTGCTTCTTAGTTGACAGTTACCTTATGATACATCTTCTAGTTCTTTTTGAGAAAAAAGAATTAAGATGCATGACGTGCTTATTGTGCTATGTTGACCTTTCATTAATCTTGTATACGTTACTTCGTGTTCATAGCAGCTGACAATGGTAACCCCACCCCCCCGAAAATCTTAATAACTAGCGCAGCGATTGGCTCAATAGATATTATATATATATATATATATATGTTTAGCCTGCGTGGGCTTGCCGATCGTAGGCGGTCTAAAAGTAACGGATGTACCATTAAGGCAACTTTTCAGCCAGCATTCTTTGCGATCCCATCCCATAGCTATCCTATTTGACGGATCAAGTATTTCAAGTGTCAAATCACTCCTTTCTTTTTTCAACCAATGAAGCTGTTACTTTTTTTTTCCAAAGATACGCCGGGATATAAACTTCCCAGACAAAAATAACCTTTTTCTTCTTTTTCTCACAGGTGATGTTGGCGTCATCATCGCTTCTGAGAATAAACATGGATAACCAACTTCATCTTAATGACAACCATCCTCTTATCCTGAACATACACACGGCAAGTCGATGAGATATTAGTATAGTGGAAACGAGCGAACGGCCGGTTTCCAACCGAGCATCCTCGATAATAAACAAAATATGGTCCTGTGGCAAAGCTGTGTACAAAGTTCGGTTGCATCCTAAAACGGTAAGGATGAATCACAAGATTTGGTGATGCATAAGTGGTTAGTCCTTATGAACCCTCAATGATTCGATTTTCAAATCCATGATGCTATGGTACAGAACACTTGCATCGATTTACAAAAAGACATCTCCCTTTGCTAAACCATCTTTGCTCGATCGACCGAGATATCCTATGTCCACGTTTCCTTTTTTCCTGTTTTCCTTTTTAGAAAAAGGCATCATGTAAACAGCAGTTTCTCGGCCTTGCTTGTTTAATGGAGCGAAGGAAGTCATCCATGAAGGAATTTTCGTATCCGTTCGGAGATCGCACATTTCTTATTCCACCATGGCAGATTACTAACCAACCGACCAATGTTGAAATTCCGTTTAATGATTCAAAATTAGTTGGTTCCGTTTGTTCTCAAACATATAACATCACGACGTGTTTACATAGAGAAATACCAAACAGATGCACTGTATCGAGATGTCGTGCTTGTTGGTCGAAGAAATGAAAATAGTAACCCGCGATTAAACGCGTAAACGAGACTTATTCTTCGTTCGGAAAAACTTGCGGATGCAGAGGATATCCATCTACGGCGATTTTCCCAGTTCTCCGCGATATGTCCGTCCTCTAATCATGAAGCTATATGGCTGGAAGCCTGCTGTTTATTCAATACATTTTTACGCTAATCTGGATAAATTTTGCAACCACGAAAAGCCAAGCCTGCGCTAGGGACGAATTGAGTAGACGACGATGAGCATATCAATGGCAACAAATTGTCTCTATGGATGTTGGATAGCGTAAGATCCGTTCATGGTTAGAGCAATCCCGCACGTTCATGAGTGCCACACATGCACCATTTCAAAAGGCAGGGGTACATGACTTCGTACGTGCGCAGTCAATCCCAATACATATTAAAGAAAAGGGCGCCGAAAAAAAAGAAAAAGAAATTCATGTGTTCGTTTGAATACTGTTATCATGCAGGTTGCTGTTGATGCAATGTATCTTTGACTTGATGTAAAGGTAATTGGTCCTCTGATCAAAAGCTCGCTGATCCTTAGCGTAAGGTTTATTTAGTATCAATTCAAAATAGCATTAGCCGATGAAAATGCGTCCTGAAGTCCAATGTGGGTGCGTGGCCTCTGCATATGCAGCATAAACATTAACTAACGTTGTAAGATATTTTTATGTGAAAGAAGCAGATAGGAAGTAGTGCCCCAAAAGGATAGTATGTGCTGAGCAAAGATAACAACAATAATGTGGCCATATGCAGATCCACTTCTGTTGAATGTAGCACTTTCTGACACATGTGTTGCTTAAAGAAAGCTCATATGACGAATGCATCTCTGTTTGCTGTATTGACAAACACAAGTCTATACTAGGAGCCCGGACCGTCGCTATTCTGGTAAAGGTAAAAGAAGAATATCTCCTTCTATTTATACTCGACGACCAAACTGGCCCTACAAGGTTGCAAGAGTAGACCAAGTACTCATAACGAGCACATCACAATCTCCTCTGTTAATAGCCTGATATGGTAGGCGCTTAGGCACTGCATATCTGTTTACAAGACCTACATCTTATGAAACGGCGTGGATTAAGAGCATTCTTTGGTTATACAGCTTATTGCTCCCAATGAAGACCAAGTATAGGTGGAAAATATCACACTTGAGCACTGAGACAAGTTGTTTCTGAATAGTGAAGTCCCTCATAGATAATCGAAACAAAACTTGTCAGCTCGGCGTGTGAATATCAAGGATACGTTTGTACAACTTATGTTGTTTAGCTGCAAACAAGTGCACGAAGAATATTGTACAATCGAAACAAATATCCTTAGATGGCGCTTCGTGATGGATAAGCAGAAAATGGATTTGTTTTATTTAGACGCCCTTGTACTTTAATGGATAAAATATGCAAGTTCACGTACCCTTCGTCGTGCCTCACGCTTTTGAAACGTGGAACCGAGTAGCAATTGTGTTTGTTTGCTGCTTCCGGCTTAGGTTGTGTACATGCAATATAATAAAACCTACTTGTACCGAAATTTTGTGTCATAATCGCACGATGGATGCCGATTCGGATGATTGATGAAAGGACTACATAGTTACCTCATAGACTTTTGGTAGATACTAGAAACGCGGATAACTGACTTGCGACACCATGATATAACTATAACACATCAATAATTGTACCATAGCACAACTGCACTCCCTGCCGCTTGCTATTTTGCCCCATAAACAGACGACATATAGTTATTTTCCGTGTTGAGACGTTTATGATACTATTTCCATCCAAATAAAAATAATAAATATTTTTTTGATTTCTTATCGAAGAGACATTGCATGAAATGATGTGTAATAGAGGACCTTTTTTTTGTACATGCTGGCAGAACCAGATATCTCTGAAACCTTACAGTGACACTACGGAATAGATATTTCCGCTACTGTATATGGTTTACTGATATCCTGCAGATTACCATATCCAACGGTATAGCTTGTACCTCTCCACAATGCTGGTTTCACCGGCTTAGGTAACATCATCGCGGATGGGAACCCGCAGTAGGTCGAGAGGGTGTTAATATTACACTTTTTTTTCAAGTCGCGCTGCTAAAACGCATCGCAGTGCCGGTGTATCGGTCGGAAAAATTGCCACCTACAGGGGAAAACATGGCTTGGTCCTGTAGATAGGAGAGGTGCTAACGCATTTATGATGTACTGGACTTCTCATTCTGTCTATAGATCAAACCCATAAATATCTTCTGCCGCACCAAATTTAAGCAAATGATCTGAAAAAAGAAAGGTTCAAACGCTTATCTACAATTTTGAGCGTTTAACCGTATGACTAGAATCTTTATACCATTCCGCGGAGAACTGAATTTAGTAACCATGTTCAGAAAAATCCTTTTGCATAGAGAACAAGCGATAAGCGGCCACAGCACCTCCGACAAGAAAAAGGATAAATTTAGCCGAACGACGCCTCGAGGAAAATCCGACGAGGAATAAGCTTTGGGATTATGGAGGCTGACTGGAAAACATTGGCAGCCGATATACGGGTATATATTTTAGTGGGTTGGCTTAGAAGGAAAGGACCCTGAATGGCGTAGGGTCATTTCTTTTTTTTTACTTGTGATCACGAGCTGAAATTACAAAAGACTACAGGGACCTTCTTTTCCTTCTATTATTTCGTAGGGGCGCAAATAAAATTGCCAACCAAAGCTTGTACAAGATCATGTCGTCCGCTCATTGCGGCTATGGCGGCGTTAAATGGTACCCCACCCGTGCAAATGGGATTCGGGCCAACGCGAGGTCTATTCTCTAGATGTACTTGTGGCTGTGAGCACGTTAGAAGAGCTTTTTCTGTACGTTTCAAAATGCATTTCCGTACCACACGCGAACCCCTCGATATAATTGGACTATAAGGTTGCAGTGTGTTACGGTAACTTTAAATCCTTAACGATGCCATTGTATCTTTTTTAGGCCCATCATCACAGGCCTCATCACCAATGAAATCCACCATCCGGAGATTATTAGCCGAAGAAAACGGACGGTAATCTCTTACCGCCCACGTCTAACTCAGATTCAAGAATATATGTGAGGAATCATATTTTACCAGAATATGCGGTGTGTTAGACGCATGCTAACAAATCCCCAAACATAGCCAGACGGTGTAGCTACCAGTTTTTCTTGGTGAACACGCCTATGCAGGCAGCCATCTGTCAGTGAAGTGAAGGAGTAGAATATATTTCTTCGTGATATGTGTACTATCTCGGCTTGTATAAACCTTGTATACATTGATTTGTGTCCCTAACCCTCAAGAACGATAAACTCGATTGGCTAGTCTGCTATATAGTGTGCAAAACGCGAACGTGATGGTCCTACCGACCTTTCGCTCGGTTAAACAGTACAGAACATCATTCGATACCGAAGAATATTCTTTATAGCTAGTTAGCTTCTCTAAAATCTTAGAGCAACAATTGATCCGGCTTCCTGCGTCGAACACCCATCAAGCATCATCCTGCAAACCGTGATTGACGCCATTTTCTTCTGAGAATTAACTTTGCTGAGCATTTCACAATGCATGAATGAAGGTGACAAGAGGTGAAGCAAAAAGGAAAAAGAAAATAACGTTGGTAGTGAACTCTACAAGAAGAAAGATTAAATGAAATTCATGTATCTAGGATTTTGTACAATTCGTGAAAGGTGGTCTCACCCAGATAATGATGTGCTTATCTGTCTAAAGGTTACACTTGATACCGCGGTCTCCAGTCCGTGCCGGTATCCAGCGGGGTATCCGCTTTGCCGGATGCTGATCTCTCAGGACGTTTGCGTCTAAACCATCTTCGTTTGAAGATCCGACCCGACTTTTAGAGCAGAGCAAATCAGACGACACGCTGTATCTTTGTTTTAAAAATTGATGTAAACAAAAAAAAAGTAAATGATGTAAGTATGCCCATTTCTTTGTTGATTGTGTCAATAAAACGCAAGAAGACGTCAATGGACTTTAGCTCACGACTTGCTGCAGGTAGCTCCCGAAATCGTACCTTATCTGCAAGTGGTTGGAAATTGTTCACTCCCCGCCGATGTTAAAATTCCGTTGGAGTTACTCAGCCTCCCAAATCCCAGTTTTCCAATTTCCTAGCAAGGCTTGCGTCTTACGTCGTACCAGGGGTAAAAAAAGAAAAGTGCCGCCCGAGGGAGCGTGTAAACGGGTTAAATCTCGGTAATGCTCCCCTTGAAATCAACGTATATCGTTAGAACGATCTAGTGCAAAGTTCCCTTTTGGGATAGAATGTACAGCTGCAAGTTTTCATCAAGGTTGATCCGACACTTTCCTCTTTTCACGTCGATAGTTCACGCCGTATGTCCGATTCGTTGCCATTAACGTATAACGTCTCCTTTACTACTTATTGAACAAGTTTTTACGCTACTCTAACTTAGCTTATGCGCATAGGAATTGGCGACAACGTTATTATATTGATGCAGACGCTCATTCAAAATTCCCGCGTATTATAGACGTGACCGGATCTCGGGTGGTAGTAGTTCTTTTCCTGGTGTGGCGCGCGCCACCCATTGCAGAAAGTAAAGCTGGGCTTGTCGAAAAATTGAACGTGAACTCTATTGAGTTACGTAGTTCCGCAGAAACTCAAACAAAAGCAAACGCTTACTCTCCAAAGCACACGTTCCTCAAAGAAGAGTGGATTTGTCCTTCACCATCATCATATACTCCATTCGACTATTGATTCACACGTATTAAATACAGATCCATATTTCCCTGACGCACACGAAGAAAAAGATTCGGGATAACAGCCTTTTGACTTGATTGATGGCTCAGTACGGAATGCGCATACCTTTTGTATACGTTCTACACTTATACACTACCCCCGAAAAAGTATCCGGATTAAATTTTAAGTTTGCGAAGTTTTTTGGCATACCACTTGCATTTTTTAACTTTTTTGTGCTGATTCTGAAACATAACCAACTATGCCGTTAAGCGACCTGTAAAAAAGAATTACAGGAGAGGTACAGAACTCTCAGACGTTATTCGTGGAGCAATACTCGGGTTACATGAGTATGGTGTTTCTGGGAAAGTCATTTCAGAGCAGATGGGCATTCCAACCTCCACCGTCAGTGATTCGATTCAGCGATGGAAGAAATCAGGCACGACAGAGTCTGCCAAGAGGAGCGGGAGACCTAAGAAGTTGACGCAAACGAACGTCCAGGCCCTTCGTTTGAGCGTGAGACGTGAACCAAAGCAGCCATATGCATATCATCAAGGAGAGCCTTAGCAGCTGCTGGCGTGAATGTGCATGTAGACACCATTCGAAAGTAATTGCACGACGAAGGCTTCAGATCTCGTGTACCAGCGAAGAAGCCTGTCTTGACAAAGGGTCATAAGAGCCGTCGCCTCGAGTTTGCACGCGAACATCGTCACTGGACCATCGGGCAATGGCGTCGTGTCATCTGGTCAGATGAATCTCGTTATATGGTCCGTAGATGCAACGACGCTGGGGTCCGCGTACTTCGCATGGAAAACGAGTGCTATCAAGAACGCCATATCGTACAGACAAGGAAGTTTGGCGTGGGTTCTGTCATGGTTTGGGGTTGTTTTTGGGCAGGAGGGCGTGGACCCTTGGTCGTCTTAGAAGGGTCCGTCAACCAAAATAAGTATATTCAGTGCCTTAGGCGACCGCTTCCTTCCCTGGATGAGACAAATAACAGAAGAAGAGGATGCTAGCTTTATTCTACAGGAAGATAACGCCAGCTCTCATACTGGCAAAGTAGCTAGAAAGTGGAAAGAAGACAATGGCATCCAGGGAATGAAGTGGCCTGCCCAAAGCCCTGATCTCAATCCCATTGAGCACCTGTGGCTTGCTCTCGAAAGGCGTATCGAAGACCGTCGATACCATATTCACAACAAACGGCAGTTAGTTGCTGTTCTCCATGAAGAATGGCAGAAAATCACGGTTGAAGAGTTGGATGTGCTCGTGGCGAGCATGCCTCGGAGAATCGAGGCTGCCATTAAGGCCAAAGGAGGACACACAAGTTATTAGATAAGTATTAAAATAAAAGCATAAAGGTATTATTTGACGTCCTCTGCATCTTCCAAAGGGGTTTCATTACTCTTTTACGTGTTTTTCCATACTTTCTTGAGGGTTAAGTTTTTGGGTCTGAGTTACTTGCATTGACAAAAGTGGAAATTAATCCGGATACTTTTTCGGGGGTAGTGTAACTTTGGCTTTGTCAATAAGCGCAGCAACGTTTATTGCGCTGGTACGTTATCCGCTCATAACTTTCCTTTTTTTTCTTGGATGGGGTGCTACCGCAAGTAACAAGCGACTAGATGATCATTCCGACTTGTGACAAGATGGTAATCGAACAAAATATTGGAGTTACATTTTGGACGACGTTTTATGATATATTGTACATTTCAGACTACGCCGATCATGGATGTTAGGATTTTGACAAAAGAGCATGGCGCTGCAACATCCCGGAAGTCATTGTTGCCATACCTTTTTATCTCACCAGGTAGTGTGAGAGTGTTCCCTTAACAGGTAATCCACTCATGACTTACATACCCCACAAACAACAGTTTGATTGCACCTAAAGAATAAATAGCAAACAACATGGATTGAAAATAAATATCTGACGGAGAGCATGCAATGTGCGTAGATAATGTTGTAAAATACAGACAGCTGTTAGAGAATTTCGGAGGATGCGAATGGAGCAAGATTACACAGATACAACGAACAAAGCCAATGATAAATGAATTACCAGACTGGATAGCTCACAGGTCGGGTTGAAAGTTACCGCCCGAGACCGTGGTCATGGCGTGCACTAAGCGTCCTACCGTCGTGCCAGACAACTGGCAAAAGAGTGGACGTGCTTATCTTCTTCATTACAGTGTCGAATCGGCTGAGGCTTTGATTAGGGCTTTTTATGGCTGGGGCAAATCTCCCTGAGGAAATACTTTAATTAGGTCTGAAAGGCAGAAGCGGCGATCCTTTTTTTTTTATTTTTTATTTTGCAGACATTCCCGCAAAACAGATCGCTAGGGCGGCTACTGCATCCCCTTCCTTGAGTAGTGCGTACATTTGTTACATTTGTTACGGCTATGCAGCAGGGACTTTGACACAGATATGCTCTGTTGATAGGCGCATCTTTGTCCTTTTTGGCCGGGATCTTTTTCAAACGCAGGATACACGGGTATGGCTGTTTCTGTGTGACACTTATGGTCCCAAAGAGCTGCGATAGTTTTACCCCCGTACAGTTTATATAAAATATTCAATAAATGCACGCGGGAGTTAGTGCGTGCTCCAGTATTTGCCTCAAGAAACACTTATTTAACGCCATTAAGCAGCTACTGGGTATATATATCTTACAATTCTCTAATGAAGCTAATTACAGGTGGATATGAGTGGAAAACTGGGTATCTGTAAGCGCAAAGTGGGGTCGGAATTTTCATCTACGGACCAACCATTGTCACCTATTCAAAGATTTACTGGCGTGAAAACAGAAGATAAAAATCGCTGAATATGCCGAAAAGGGCTTTATTGCAGGAAAGGAAATGTTTGTCAAAGGAGGGTCCCGTTTCTACTGCATTATCATCCACCCGCCACAAAAGCGGGCTGCGATTGAAAAAGCGTGACAGAGATTTGTGCACACAAAAATATGAGGTGTTCCGTAAGACGCCTTCTGACACAGACATCATGAGTGATTATGAAGATCAGAACGAGACGAAAGCCGCCAGAGCAAAGCGACACAATTTAACACCTGCTGAAATACAGCAGAGACAGCTCGGAAAGCTGTTTGAAAATATCGACAAACCTGTCACCATCCCAGAACGACCAAAAGAAAGGTCCATGTTGAAGCAGCCCAAGGATTTCGTCCGCAATGTGCCAGGTGAGACAACAGCTACTTTATGAAGCATGCGAAACGAACATATTGCGATAGGTTCCAGTGCGGGCGCTGGTAGTGGTGATTTTCATGTGTACAGAGCGCATCGACGACGAGAATACGCAAGAATCAGGGAGATGAATGAGCAAGAACGCAAGGTACATCAGTCTTCTCATTCAATTATATGTTAAACATTTGGTTGAACATGTTTAGGAAAGAGAAAAGCGTGAATATGACGAAAAAATAAGACGGTTAAAGGAGGAAAGCGAAAGCAAAACAGCAAAGAACCGAGCTAGACGACAGAAACGTAAACAACGAAGGGAAGGACAGACTGATAACAAAAAGGCAAAGACAGAAGATAGCTCTAGTCAGAAAAGCGAACAAACAGTATCCAATGGCTCTGAAAAAGCTGTGAATGACAATGCTAATAGCACAGACGACGTGGATACTACTGCTTCCAATACTAAAGCTGTGCAGAACAAAGATGAAATCAAGATTTACGACAGCGAATAAACATTAGAAGATAAAGATATTCTTGATTTGTGACAAGATAAGAAACGCAGAAAAAAGGAAATGGCATAGGTCAATTTACATATATATAAAAAAAAAAGGGAAACGCGTATACATGAGATATTTGAGGGAAGAGAAAACACTATCATTTCACACTAAAGCCCTGTTGTTGGTCTAGCTGGTTTTGTCTAGTTTATCCATCCATTCTTCGGGTATGACTGGCACAACAACCTTTTCTCTTTTGGTATCATCTGGTGCCCATCCACTAATGAATACCATATGTGCTGTAGTTGGGACTGAAAAGGGTAACATAAATCTTGAGTCTTTCGTCTCATGTGTCGATTCAACTTCTGGATAGCTGTCATCTTCATTTTCTTGTCCAGACTTATGTTTTGGTGCTTGGTCAACTGTTGGTGACGACGGCGTTGTTGGAGGCAGCGACGTGGATGCCGAAATACCAACGCTAGACATGATTGAGCCAACAAAGCTGGACATACTTTCAGGACGCGAACGTGTTCGACCAAGAGACACGCTCTGTGTGCGGGTCAATGGTGGCGCACTCTTGCGGAACCGTTCAGATGATCTTGATTTTCGTGCTTGTTTATACCGCACTGTGTCTGCAGCCATTTGTGTTACAAACTTTTCAATCTCTTCCGGCAGACGTTGCTCATTGACTTCGTAACGATAATTGACAACACAGCGTTTGATCTGGAGGGAATTCAAAGAGTCAAACTTCTTGACTGTTGTCACAAAGCTATCCATATCATTCAACTGGGAAAGACATTGCAGAAGCTGCAGAAGCTGAGTCGTTGGGTTAAAGTAGCTAATGAGGCTGGACGGCAGATGATTGTGGCGAACCCAATCCTCGATATGAGACAGGTTCATACGAATTTGTACTGCCTTGGAGCGATTTAGCATCTTTTTGTTGGTCAGAATGCGGTTAAACAGTTCGCAAGAAGTATAGTGGAAAAATTGGGCCAAAGCCTGTATGATGATGGTTGGATGTACTTCGTACGATTGTAGGACAAAAAAAGTGGAAGTCAGGAGACTGGTGATCGAGCGCGGGGAGATGGCATTGGCCAATTCGTTGGAGCTGTGAACTGGCATGCTGGCGTTGCGCTTCATTGGCGTTGCCTCAATCGTTGTCGATCGGCGACTGTTGCTACGCCTGAAAAAACGTTGCCAGTCGTCGGCGAAGTTAATATCTTCCATGCCCGGAATCTGTTCATAGTCTAGCATGGCTGGCGCAATGACTTTGTGAATGCGTTGCTCGGTATCATTGACCATCAGTGTATACGTCTCTGATATCAATTCGGATAAGCGTAGCTGGTATATAGCGGTGTCAACAACAAGCCCGGTGTCCTTTTTGAGGTAGTACAGCAGTTGTGTAAAGTTCGTAATCCAGAAAGCAAGAACGTGAATGTTATGCGCGTTATCCTACAACCAGTTATTGGCTTGTGAAACAATGGCACTGCAATTTTTACACTCACCTTCACAGCAGTGCTCATACGAATAAGAGCTCCTTCCAAGACTTCATGAAGGAGTTCAGAACTGGAGTAATAATGTGCAAAACGGGAGCTGAGAAATACGACGTTTGCAGGGATGCATATTTCTTGACGGGATTGAACAGGCAACTGTATTTCGGTGATTACCATATTGAGAATACCGGGTAGGTCATCCGCTCCAAATACAAACATCTGGTCTGGCAAGCATTTGTCCCAATAGAATTCATTCGGACCTTCTTCGTTTAACGTGTCATGATCGTCGTCGTAATCCTCCTGATCCGAAACGTCGTCACCAGCAAGAGCGATGGCTGTGTCTAATAATTTTTGGCGTCTATCCGCTTCTTCAGCCATAAAAGAGTCATAACCCTCAACGGTTGATTGGTAATAGAAATCAAGATCGCCTGCGCTGGAGGAGGCGGAAGAAGCACTACGAGCCATGAGGCTGGAAGTAGACGAATAGCTGTCACGCGGATTTGTCGGCAGGATATCGACAAGTTTTTGGTTTTCCGTACGTACAACATCATACACTGTTATACCCTTGGCTGATCTAGTTTGAGAAGATGCACCATGAGCCAACAACAGCTTGACTAGTGCCTCATGGTTATTGGTTGTTGCCCACATCAAGGCGGTCCAGCCAACTACATGATTTTATCCATTAAATCTCTGCTGTATGGTATCAGGAAGAAGTTTTCCAGAGGCAAAGAAGAAAAAAAGGAAAAAAAAAATAACGAAGCAAATGTACCTGAATCTTGGACATCTATTTTGGCATTAGCTGCCAATAAAGCTTCAGCAATCTCGGTCCTGCCAAAGCACGCAGCATAAATCAAAGGGGTCGTGCCATCTTCATCTTTTGCATCAATATCAATCAATGGTCTTAGAGTCTCGTCATTCAAAAGTTGTGTGACTTTATCCACATCGCCACTGGATGCTGCGCGGCAAAATATTTTGGCCAGTTTGGCCTTTTTTACATCATCATCCAGGTCAGCCAATTCATCGAGATCATCTTCGGTTGGGATGTCGTATACGTGCGCATCTGTCTTGTCGGAAGATGTAGCGGAAGGTGTGCTTATGCGATGGCCAAGCATTTCCGTTAGTTGCTTGTAGTTCTCCGCCATGCGTTGTGACATCTCGTCATAGGTCATATTTTCATATTCTTTTCGTATTTGTTCCGTGTCCTCTTGGTCTTTATTCAACATAGATTCAGGCTTAGATTGAGGCATAGTAAGTATTTCTTGAGAAGTTGGTATTGTGGAAGTATCCATTTTCGTAAAGTAAGAACTTGGCGATTGTATATGGCTCTTCGCAAAGAAGAAAAAAAAAGAAAAAAGTACTATATATAGCCGAGTTTCGCTACGCGCACTCCAACCACTCCGAAATTGACGTCAGTAAAATCAATTGTCCTTCCTGACATGTGCAAATAGCACCGCCTCCATTCCACAAGCGGTTGCAAGCCCGGACCTAACAAGAAGGCTGGATGGCAGCGCCATAACTATTTTATCGCTGGATAACCATGTAAAATATGTTGAGTCTTAAAGGCTTCCATTGCCATATACGAATTGACCGCCCGCTGTGAACTACAATGAGCAATCACTTTATACTACCGAATGGCAAATATTTGTTAAAATGATCAGGAAATTTGATTGATGCTTACCAAAAGAGTACTGGTTCAGGCCAACCGCCTGCGGAAACATGCACCTAACTACGTGACCTCAGGACATCTCCGCGGCGATGTAAAAAGAACAAAGGATAGCTGCAGTGTATTGTTTCTTTACATGAAAGTACAAATATTTAAAGTCCTTTTCAAATGAGAAGTTGTCTCCCTTTAAGAAAAAAGAACACCATGAATTTTGCATCCCTCAGCTTGTCCGACTCACGTAGACTTAAACACCGGAGTTCTATGAAGCATAAGCTAGCAATGCGGTTCGTTTGAATTGATTCTCCATAGCTTGATATCATATCCAGTCGAGAGGTACGCACACCAGGACTGTATCTTCTTGTAGATATCTATGCGTCAGTACAAATTAGAAGACGATTTAGAGCTACGGCACAACATCTGATAATGTATTCCTATGTCAACGTGTAGTGTGATTTGTTGCACTTTTTCAACCCGATAAGAAAATGGACGATCGGTCCAAAACATATGCACAACAGAGAAAGTCATCAAAGCACGTTGATCTGCATGAAGCTGTGACAATTCAGAATGTCTCTGTGTGACACTATGCTCTCAAAGCAATCAACATAACTGTAATAATGACTTTGGGGTTGAGCCATAAACCGTCTCATCTCTGCATATAAGCATTGCAGAATTGATGACGGACGTTCGACGTATCGTCAGAAGCAGTGATACAGAGGTACCTTTAATCAAATATCTGACACATTTTTTGCTCAATAACGTACTTTTGAGAACAAGACCAGCGAAGGTGTTGAACTACGTCATTTTCGGGAGTTTGAGGCGTCTGAGGGGTGCGTAGCTGAATCTGCCGTGTGCCTGTCTATTCTGGATGCTTATCATTACATTTGAAGAATACACCGACGTATCTGATAGCGTCTATCAGGAAACCGTTCTATGAGCCACAGTTTGAGGTTAGGCACTCACCACGGATCAACGCTCTCCCAAGGGAAGTGCGATGCTTACTAAACAGTAGCATTATTACAGTTTCTTGTATCTACAACAAGCCTTTGACATGGCTCAACTACACCCGTTCCTTAGTACAGCTACTAAAGACACTTCTCTCAATGTACCCTACGACTGTTTCACGTGTTTTAGTGAAAGCCACGTTTCACGAGTTGGAAGTCCACGACTTTTCCCCGACCGTTTTGTCCCCAAACATCATATCAGCCATCCATGGCCCAAACGACTTGATTTAAAAAAAAGTCGATGGAATATATAATGATACACATAATCTAGCTATACATATTCTAGAGCTTTTCGTTCGTGAATGGAAACTGTTGACTGTCAAATGGACCAGAGCCCTTTGGCGATCCATAACTTTTATTACCCGACAGTGCTGATCCACGTGTCGTTGACACCAGTTCATATAACAAATCATAAAGCTGAGAAGAATTAAAAGGTGATGGAATCTGAAAAGGACGCTCTCTATTCACACGGCACCGAAAACAGAAACGGAGATGCAGTAGGTGGGTGTACTTTTGACTCCGCAGTATACGGCGTCCAGAATTGGAATCGGACATGCTGATTACGTAGAGTCGTGCAGCATTGCGCAAGAGAGAGTTTGGTCTGCGCCCTCTAGGAATGCTGAAGAAGGAGCCTTAGAGAAGGGAGACTAAGGGATATCACATGAGCGGGTCCGACTTCTGGTCGTTGGTCCATTGCCTAGATCTGTCTGGCAGACAGATATGGAGCAGGGCAATCATGGAACTGACGTTGTGAGGGAGCGCCAGTCTGCCTTCCGCTATATCAATGCATCAGCTCTTTCGTCTAATGCGGCCCTGGAGGAGAAGGCGTCACACACGTGAATCCGGAGAATGCCGACGTTGACACCGAACATTCAGGTCACTCAAAACAGTACCATATCCTTACAATCCCGGAGTTTCCGTGAAGCCCTTTCTCTGAATTTCTTTTTTCTTTCTTACGTCGCCATGACACTTACTTCCGTCATTGAGTTTTGCACGCCTCCAGTACCTGGCGAATCGCATCAGTATTATGGTTATTCTCACAACAATTTTATCAAACTTCCGCATCCAGGCTTGGCGACTAAGCCGATACCACTCAGGAACAAAGAGGGGAAAGAGCCTAATCTAAGATCTATAGCAACTAATGGAAATTTGGCCATGTTAAGACACAATCTACAGACGTTGTCTAGTCCACTCAAAGCTGTTAATGAAGCACAATCTTCAACTGGCATCACTCCACTGCATTTGGCAGCTTCCCGTGGCCATGTAGATATTGTGCGATGTTTGGTAGAAGAGTACTCGGTTTTAGTCGATTCAAGGGATAAAGAGGGCGAGGTGAGAGATCCAGAGACAATGAGGGAACGAAAGAAGGGGCGACGCATGATTTTATGATAGCGGGTTTACTTAGCTTTCCCTATTGGTTAATACTAGACTGCGCTGCTAAAAGCAGCCTATGATGGACATCTTGCGGTGGTCGAGTACCTGCTGTCTAAAAAAGCCAACATAAATCAAAAAGACAAAGATGGGTGGACAGCATTACACAACGCTTGTTCACGGGGAAGTCTGCCTATCGTCCGACTCCTCGTACAGAAGGGTGCTGAAGTCGACATGCGCAGTAAAAATGGCCACACGCCTCTTAGTAAGTTCTCTAGACATGGATACATGCTCTTGACTAAGGATACGACATCCAATAACAGTTAATGCCGCATCGAAAGGTTACATGGATATAATTGACTATCTATTAAAAGAAGCGCATGCCAACCCGATGATCAAAAATAACTTCCATGAAACCGCTTACGATGTCAGTGCTGCAGCTGGAGAACCTTCCATATGCGAGATGCTTTTGAAGGCTGAAAAAGAATGGTCACCAAGAGCACCAGGTAGAAAAGAAAGAAACGTATAGGTTTTGCTTACTGTTCGTCCATCCAGACCAACCTGCTTACGATATATTTCAATCTCATGTGACCGTGCTGGTCATTATGCATGAAAATCAGCGTTCGACGTCTATTCTTGGATTTTCGCAACCTCAGTTTAGCGCATCAGCACTAACAAGACAGGATACCCGTGGTCAGTGGTCGCTACATCCTTCGGGCGTGCCTTCATCCTTGGATGACGTCAAACTACCCTCAAGCGCGCGTGGACGAACCGCTTCCGGTTCAAATTGGTTTTGGTTGACAGACTGGGAGGTGGATTACCGTGATCCACGAGTAGATCCAAGTTCAGGCTGGCAATACGCTAGGTCCTTTGACGAAATAGATGAAAACTGGTCACCTGTTGCTCCAACTAGCGGCGCCAAATGGGTCCGTCGTCGAAGATGGATCCGTGTTATGAAGCGACGCATGGATCTTGCCTATAATATTCTCGAAAACAATGAACAACAAGACGAGGAGGAAATGCAGGATTACTATTTATACCGTGCAGAAGATATTGTTCGCAGCACTATTATGGATATTACTGCGCAAGATCAGTCTGCGAACAGCACCGATTCGCAAAAGCTTTTACGACTGACAAGAGAACTACGAGCCTATGAAGAATCGCTGCAGATACTTTCTGCAGGCATTAAAAGTAACATGATAGGAGTACCGGGAAAAAAAATAGGAGGAACTTACGTTATGCTTTTGAACAGCTGATAAAAATCAATACCGGAAACATCAGGCTTCTACCTTGGTCACATCTTACTCAGCGTGTGTCGAGGATCTGAACGCCCAAATTGCAGAACTCGGGCCAAAGTTGGCCACACCTGTTAACCCTTACTCCGTTGAACACAATCCAGAACTAGAGCAAGAATTAGGCTTTGTCATACCGTCGCAAGATTCCTCAGCTGTGGTCGATTCCGGCGCTGATCTTGATACAAATCCCTGGTCGCATGATCCACCCGAGACAGCGACGAGTGAGGAGTGGCAAACTTCCTCACAAATTAGTGGAAGTATGAATAATGTTGATCTCATGTGTCACGATGACTTGTCAGACCCACAACAACAAACACTGGATACCCATCATCGTGAGGATCGTCTGCGCTCGCACCAATGGGAGTCGGACGTAAATGCCAAAACTTGCCGACGGTGTGCACGAAAGTTCAATTTATTTGTAAGACGGCATCATTGCCGCCGTTGTGGTCTGGTAGTGTGCGATTATTGTTCCACATCACGCGTGCGTCTGGCAGCCTCCCAAATTCTGTGCGATCCAACAGCGCCCCGCGAGTCGTTAGAAAGTTTGACTGCTCAGCCGCATCGTGTGTGTGATACATGCCGCGCCGACCTTCGTCGGTAAACGGGTCTCCAATAAACTGAGTGGCTAAGATCTAAACAAATAATTGCTGACATACGGAATTTGGGACAAACCTGCGCTTAGATACATCTGTGTAGTTTTTCGATATATCCTGCGGCTCATGAAGACAGATATCTCTGTAATACTAGTCGATTGTACCCTAATGCACTATCTAGATTTGATTTTTCGTCTTCCATAGGGAATGTTTACTCATTAACATCATTCTCTATGTACGTATTCCTTCCCAAACAGAAACAAAATGATGCGATGCAGAGAATTTCTGTTTTCATGCTATCTTCAAGTGACTGGTGGTATAGCACATTCTGTCTACGTGATGTGCAAGCTAGGCCTACCTACGTCGTTGCCAAAAAGATACAGCATCCTATCTCGGAGCATAAGATCCCGCTACGCTGATTCCGTATACGTTTAGAACAACATTTAGATCGTCATTTCGGAAAATAAAGGGATCAATCGATTATTGAAAATTCCAGGCGTATCGTGCCATGTTTAACAATACATATATCCAAGATGCGATGGAAGCTTAGGACTCAACCAACTACGGTTGCCTGCCTGTCAAAAGCAAGTTACACAAGTAGCGCGCTCTGGATTCGTCCGTTGGCACCCCCGGGCAACTGCTACACAACGCTGACGATTTGTTATTGTCATATCATCCATTAAGGGTACATAAGAGTTGAGCGACACTACCCAAATAGATAGACGCCAGGGACAGATTGCGCAGATTACGCTTGTACGATATCAAAGTCGTCCCGAAAGGGAATTCGTTTACATGTCCTAAAATGGTAAATTGTATACACACCGTAATGCTTGTTGTTTTCTTTACCTCCTAAAGCTGCTTGACAATAAACGAGTGTCCTTCTTTCCAATGGTCTATGCACAAAACTGTTACTCCCAGCAAGCGCCACCATCAGGCGATGGCATTCCAAGACAAGAATTTACGGGTACGCTTCCTCACCCGACTATATACATACCGACAGTCAGATCAAAGAAACCTCTTCCGAAGACACCAGAAGATAACCAACAAAGGATGTCTACATCTTCATGGGTGGCGATGAAACCAACTGTGGATACGTATTCACAGAATTCACCCATTGATTACTATAGCGGTTACCAACATACGTATCAAAACGACGGTTCTATGTATTACACTTCGCAGCAACCGCAGTATCAGACTACTTACGGCCCACAGTTATATCAGGCTACTCAGTGGTATCCACAGCAGACCACCTTTCCGGCGGAAATGGTTTCCAACGAAAACAATGGTCATTCACAGCTAAATTTTGCACACCAGTCCATGGCCATACAAACTTCAAATATCAGCCGTCATGCGAGCCAATCTAGTTTTTGTGCCATTGAACGACCTGTGTCATTCATGGAAAGCAATAAAACGGAGACAGCAGCATCGCTACTATCGCAATCTCCGCCACCATCCCCGTCATTGCCTGTGAAGCTTGAGAAACCGTTTGAACCTCCAACTGGTCAGATGCGTATATCAATCCCGGATCAAGGTAATACAAACATGGGATAATTTTAAAAAGCACTGAACGATGTAACAAAGGTGCAGGTGCATTGAAGACACTGAATACCGAGCGTTTGTGTAAGAACGATACATTGTCACCTAGTTCGGTATGTAGCAGTGCAACTACGACGTTAGGGTCACCCATGGTGCCGGACACACCATCTACAACCTGCGACGCTGATGCTGATGCTGCTCAGCAGAAGCGTTTGTCACGATCGCTCCCTCGATCCAGCTCACCGTCCGGTATACCGTCACCGTGGGGCTCTGTAGCCGCTGAATTACCGCAAGGCGCTCCCACGCAAGAAGTTGTACCTCCAGATACGTCGCTTCAAGTACCAGATGAACCGGACCGGACTCCAGAAACGGACGAGTCAAGAACCAAATACCGTTTAAGCATTGCCTCGTTTAGTTTGACCCATGACAAGGAAGCCTTAAAAACATACCGTCGAATGGCGGCGAAAACAAAAAGCACAGATGTCCAAATGACCTACGCCAAATATTTATTGGAGATCGCCCAACTGTACGACCAAGGAAGTAGTTCAAAGAACGTGACTACAGTTAACGTTCGACGCCGCTTATTGGCAGAAGCACGCTATTGGATTAGCAGATTGGCAAAGGTTGGCCATCCTGAAGCATTATTCATTAAGGGTTGCTGGTACATGCACGGACCTCCTACCACGCTAAACGCCGGGTATCATAAGACACAAAGCCAGAAAGCCGTCCGCTGCTTCCAAGCTGCTGCGAAAGCAGGTTGGGTTGACGCGCACTATGAGATGGCTCAGTATTGGAAAAGCCGCCGTGTGTTTGATAAGGCTGTGACAAGTTACAAAATTGCCGCTTCGAAAGGCCATATCCTTGCGACTTATGTAAGTTATGTTGCTTTACCTTTCCTATTTATTCAATCTAGCCATAATAGAAACTCGCCAATATTTTGCTCCGAGGGAAGTATAACACAAAAAGAGACATTAGTCAGGGCCTACAATATCTTCAGCAAGCTGCTGATGTATCGGACGCTGCATGTGCCGAACCTGCGTTTATCCTTAGCTGTATCTATGCTGATGAACCAGAGCGGATAGGTTTGCCACGGTAAATATACTTTTTTTTCTTGGCTAGAATTTTCTGCTAATAGTTAATGAAGGGACTCGCTTATGCCGAAGAAAGACGTGACCTTGGCTATTCACTATCTCACAAGAGCGGCCGAACATGGTCTCCGGGATGCCATTTATCGACTGGGCCAAACCTATGAGCAAGGACTACTGGATAGACCACGTAACCCTATCGCAGGTTTACAGCATTTTACAAAGGCTGCAGAAGAAGGCCATGTCTATGCCATGCTAGATTTATCAAGACTATACGTACAAGGTATACCAGGTCATCTTGTTTGTCAACCTGTGCTCGGTTTTCGATGGTGCCAGCGTGCAGCCGCGAAAGGATTGGCTAAAGCCGAACATACATTGGGGTAAGAAGGAGGGGAAGGAAAAAATGCGATGCTTTCTTACTTATACATCAATAACTGTAGGACCTATTACGAAGAAGGAATTGGTGTACGTGCGGATTATCCGCGTGCACTCGAATTTTTCAACAAGGCAGCCTCGAAAGGATACCAGCCTTCTGCTGAAAAGCTGAATCAACCGAGCAAGAAGTCCCAAGTTGACTATAAGAGATTTCCAAAACAGGACAGAGAGGTGGATATAGATGATGATATCTCTGTCCTACCAACTAGACAATCACGCTACTGCATTATTATGTAACAAATCTTTGACTTCAAACTTTCAATGCTAATTGGATGAATAAGGCGGTGCTTCGATATACACTGCTTCCTTTTTGCAAATTCGTTCATAGCTTCTACCCGCAACTTGCAAAAGAAAAATTTATATCTATACTAAATATCTAACACGTTTATGTCAGTACTCTTTTAATGTAATTCCTTTTGTAACATAAATTCTGTTTTTTAAGATAGTTAAACCTAAAAGGACTGTGACCTGAGCAAAGCGAAGGTCTGCAGCTTTGTTTCTTACAACGATTCGTCTTGGGATGACTTCCTCTAGCAATGATTTTATAACCGGATCTCTTGCAGTAGTTATCTCTGGTAAAAATTGGTTTCCCTACATTAGAGAGCCTATCGGGAGAAAACGTCGAGTTCTAGTATGAATTGCGGTGACATACTTTATCGTCATCCAACGAATCTCATTCGCTTTTGTACAATAGGGATGAGATCCGCACTAACGGTGTCGATGTTGAATTCATATTCAAAAATACAAACCACCGTACGATGCCGAGCGCAAGCCGACAACACCGGCAGATCTCTGTGGTGTGGTGGAAAACGCGGTTGTCTGGGGGTTTGACCCCGGCGTTACAGACCTTTTCGTGGCCGCAGACGGAATTGCGACAGATAGCCATCGAGTACGCTCCATAAGTTCACGGGAGTACTACCACCTTTGTGGATTCAACCATGCCAATAGATGCCGCAAACATTTCCTCAGTTCAGAGCCTGCGATGTAGGAAATCATCGGTAAGGTCCCATCAATTAGGACAGCGAAACTTGAGAACATGATTTCTTCAATTACTTATCGCTTACTGCATTATGAAGTCGTCGTGGAGTTTTACGACCACGATATGAGGTAAACTTTATATGTAAGAATGCCAAGTTAATTTCCATCGATATAGATTTGCAAAACTCAAATGGAAGACGTATATAAACAAACAGAAGGGAATGAGTGAAGTTGTTAAACGGTTCTTAGGCGGAAGTGCAAAATACAATGACAACATTCCGAAGTCTGTTCAGAAACATGGATCTCGCGAGAGATTCCGATTCTTTGACCCGAGTGACCGGAAAGAAGATAAAGAGAAGCCGATAATCATTGCCTATGGAAATGCAGCGTTCTCAGTTTTAATGACTGGGAAGGTACCTGCCCCAACAAAGTCGATTGTAAAGGCATTCAAACTGGGTGCTTCAAGGAAAAAGGGTACTCAACAACCATTTTTCCGACTTGACGTTTACTACGCTTCCTCATAGGTACGTATATCATGATGGTGGACGAGTACCTGTCCTCCCAAATTTGTCCAAGCTGCAATCAACGGCATTTGAAAAATGCAGAAGAAAAGCCAGATGCTTATGATCAAGCTGGCGAAATCCACGCTGTTCTCATTTGTAAAAAAAACATGTCGAATGGTTTGGTGGAATCGCGATGAAATGGCCGCTGCAAATATGCGTATTGTATTTTTATATATGGCTAGACATAACAATAGCCGGCCACCATCATTTCAACGCCCGTCTGTTACCGGCAGGAGTTCCTTAACCTAGTTATTATGTAAAAGAGAAAAAAGAAGGAACAGAGATTCCAACAAATAGTATGGTTATAACCGCGAGGTTTGTTCGGCTCTATATTCCCATCCATCGATTCCTTTCGCGATCTCTAGAGCGGTCTCCCGCACAGCTTCCTCATCTTTGCCAACAATACTGACTACCACTCGTACACCCTGCGCATCCGCGCCCCATTTAGGGTAACTTCCAATTTTGATATTTTTCGTCTTCACTTTGTCTTGAACTTGCGATAAACAGGGCGCAATCTTGCCTTCCTGTAGCGTAGTGGCAATTTGCACTCGATGGTATTTTCCGTTATGACCATGTTTCGCTGCAACAAGCTGTTGAAAGTGTGGTCGCAGAGAATCCAATAGTTGTTCAAATAATCGAGGAATTCCCGGTAACACATGAATATTATCATTGACAACGACGACAGGTACCCAGAGATTGGACACGGGGGTACGCAAGATTTCGGAAGGGTATGGGAACAGAGCCATACGCTTACGTTCCTCGGTCAGCTTCCATCCAGGCACCTTGATTGCGGTCTCCATCAATCGGCAAGTTTCTTCATCCAGCTTAAGCGGAAGTCCGTATGCCTTGGCAAGGGCATCGTACGTGATATCATCGTGTGTTGGACCTTCATATGGTAAGATATTGATTATTTCCTTTTCTTTTCGCACTACCTATGCCACCACTGGTAAATACAATGTCGTGTTGGCGCGACAGACGCCGGATCGTTTCTTGAATAGCTTCATAATCGTCTGCAATCGTCTCTACTCGCTTCAAGTCTATTCCGAGCTCGAAAAGGTATTTGGCTAGCTGAATCATTTAGATTCTAATTGCAAGCTAAGATGTGCCAATATGGCCATGGAATTACCGAGAAAATAAGCGTTGGAATCCCTTGTTTTGCCGTTAAGGATTTCGTCGCCAATAATGCAGCATGCAGCAGTGAAGGTTGGTTCGGAAGAGGTGCTCATAGTTTTTCGAAGGTATCCAAATACTGGTTTCTGAATGGGTTTCCAAGCTGGTCTTGTACGTGCAGAGAATAACAATTGTCTCTTAGCAAGGGCTATACTCAAGAGCCCCAATGTCATATTTTTGCGACGATAGCGTATCCAGAGTTGACCACCATTAAATTTTCTGATTTTGGATGCGGAGCCTTAAATAGCAGTGGATCAAACAGAGGCCAGCAAAAGGATATGACCATACGCACGGGATGCCTATAGCGTTCCCGGCTGCCACTTCTATGGCACGCTATCCAAATGCGGTATTAATGCCATCAGGATAATAATTAACGTGGTTTGCGACAAGTTCGCTCACTCAAATTCGACCGACGACCTTTAAACATTGATTTCATCTCCCTGTGACAACAGCAGTAATTGCTTACAGGTAACCCTTTTGCTATCGACTGGTCAAAATTTAGCGTCATCTCTTTTAAGAATGAATGAGCTACACGATTTTTACGAATGTGCCCGCAAGGGCATATGACCCAGATCGACTATATCATATTAAGAGTAAGACGAATTTTATTCGTGTCTGCGCTTCCCTAGGACGGAGGAAGAAGTGGGCAGGGAATCTTCGGTAACAGATGAGGAAAGGAATGAAAGACAAGGAGATATGGTTGGTGAGGTGTCTTCAAATAGAGACCTCGTCCCAACAGTCGTGATTTTTAACCGGTTGATCGTCTCGTTCACGACCCTCTTCGATTCCCATGCAAGATCGAATATTTCGAGAGCTTGGCATGGGAACATATCCATAGACTCGGGATATGCGAGGCGTTTTGTTCTCCTTACTCGACAGATATAACCGCCGGTGTGTCCATGATTAATAATGAGGATTTGAGGCCTAAGTAGACATTTGAGTGAAAAAAATTACGACATAGAGGAAGGTTACCCATTATAAGAAATCCGATTTTCTAATATTCCGTAACTGTTCAGGGCAGTCCGACTCCGGTGTCAGAAACATGTCTTTCATAGCAGTGCTTTGTTTTTCGCCACATAATAATATAAGTTATTAGTATTATTTCGTGCAATCAATACAGCAACCCACAAAAAGAATATGAATTTGACAGCGTTAAAGCGAAGTTCGCTTTGTGCCTAAATTCTTAACGACTAATCATCTTACTTGTACGCCAATATTGTTGAAGCATGTTTGTATGATAACAACACTGCACCTAGCTGACGCCTGTCTGTGATAGTAGTACTTGGCGTGCGATATTACATCACCTTCATCCAAGCAATATTGCCGCTTAAACGTCTCGTTCCTTTCTGAGAGTTAATGGATTATAAATGTTGCTCGTATTGCTGGAGTGCTGGGGACAGTGGATGCCGGAACTTGGAAGGCTTTAGGTGGGAGAATTTCAAAAAGACAAGCGTCCCGTTGGAGCGATCCTAGTAATTCCCTGGAACATCTACATAGAAATACCAAAGGTCAGTATACTTAATACAATACTGAAGGGAAGCCCTTGCCTCGAGTGGAAGAGGATCATACGCCCTATAAGTGCCCAATGCACCAGTCAGGGTCATTGGTCTCGTCCACTGCTATGGCGGTATTGTTGGCGTACTCGTCGTCGGGCACCTCGAGTGTTTTGGTTCTTTATACATCTGTGGATAGTCACCTGTGATTGATGAAACGTTATGTAGCAAAGCGATGATTCTGACTCCAGATCCGTATTTATGAGACTTTTTGCGTGATGAAACAGGTACACTGTGGGTCCAAGTTGTTCGCAGGTGGCCAGGAGTAGCAAGCCCGGCTGGTTGAGGAATAGAGGCTCTTTGTCCGTTGTAATCTTGAGAGACAGTACTCTGACGACATCATGGGTAAGACCACAACCCTCATTGTTCTCCGTGAGCCCGTATCTGTATTTCATTTTGTTCAACTTTTTCATTCGCCAATGGTTTGTTTTGAAGAACTCTATGGGCCTGTTCAGCTCTTTGACGTAGTGCGTTACTGACTATGATATCGTATCCATGATCTGCTGTTTTCTTCCACTCTTCGTCAAAAACAAATGGTAAGTTCATGAGGAAGAGGAAGGAGAAAAGTAAACCAGAAAGAGAGGTAAAGCAAGAAGAAAAGTAAATCAGAGAGAGAGAGAGAGAGAGAGAGAGAGAAAAGCAAACCAGTAAAAAAAAAGTAAATCAGAAAGACAGTAAAACGGTAAAACTTGTAAAAATCCAGTAGTTTTAAACCCCAACGCTTTTTGTTAAACTTCTTGAGCCGGGTTTCGCTACACGTACCCCATCGTCGCACCCGACAAACGACGTCAATAAAATCAAACCAATCATTGGATGTATTTACGTGACAGCACCACTTTCCGGGAATTTCGCAGAAAGTATCAGTGCGGCCCTCCGGATAATCAACAGAGGAATCAACGAAACCCGGGCCTAACAAAGAGGCTAGGATGACGGGTCTCTAACCACCGTACCACTCCAGCAGTGATTTTGAGATGGTCCTAACCAGTTTTTTGCGCCTGATTGTCTAAGGTTTGGTCGGTAGCCTTCGCTGTAAACTCAAAAGAGTTCCTGCTCAGGTCTTTGAAGGCTGTAGAATAAAATGAATCATCTGTGTATCTGGAATAGTGGATGCTTACCAAAAAGACGCTGGTTAGGACCGGTGTTACGCTGGAAATTTCGAGTAGTTAAGTTCTTAGGTAGACTTCAGCGATATGACAGAAGCGGTGATAAGAAAATAAGAATGAATAAAAGTTCGGTTCAGATAAGAGTTCAGTTTCGTGGAATTTAGTTCGATGTTAGTGAGCACCAGGTGTAGATTTGAGTCGGACACCAAGACTTGGATTATTTATCAATGAAGATAAATGAAAGAAAAGAAAAAGAAAGAGGTTGTCGATAAAGACAAGGTTGGAAGAATTCCTGTTTGATAAAAGAATCTGATTCGTTAGTTAAATCGTTTGTATGATTACCTATGATCTCGTGTTGGATCTGTCAAATGTGGGTATCAAATAGAGATAAAAAAACGGTATTCTTCGAGTGATCAGCGGGTTGGATCAGAAGGAATAAAAGAGATTTGGTAAGAAAAGAAATAAAAGAAAAGATAAAATAAAAAGAGAAGACAGCAGAATTGTCGTCGCTTGTCAGGGAAAAGAGTAAAAAAAAAAATAGAAAGAAAAGATCGCGAAATTACGCTCGCGGATACTTCGAGCAACACAGACGACACACTCCTGCAGGTGGATTGCCTGTCTCACCGGCAAGATGCCAGTCATAATACCCGCCATAGGCAAAGCACTATTACACATCCAGTTTCTTCAAGAGGACGGTCGTCTTTCTCGGAACGTCCGAAAGTTGGGTGAATTCTGTGTGCTCACGCATCACATGTCGTCTCTTTCAAAAGAACCTTTTTCAAATAAAATGAGTGCATCCTCTTTAGAAATGTTTGTACTATCATACGGCAGATATTTTTCAATCACCCGCATTCCTTAGAACACTGGCTGCTGCTCACACGCTGCATATTTATTCGTCATCTTTCGAACCGAAAAACAATTCCGTATCTACAAAATTTCTGGAAACCCACTGGATGTCGGTTTACGAACTTACTGCCTTTAATTCTTTCTTGTGTGTCTCAACAAAACGCCCCTTATACGTATGTACCATGATTTGCGCCATGTGGTACATAGTGGCACCACATGCAACGAAGAATACAAATAGACACGAAGCTTAATTGTATCTAATTAACCTCGCACATAGACCACTATCTTGAAGTCTTGGGGGAAATGTTACCACCCACTCTTAGTAATTCTAAGGATATTCTGATCAGTTTACTGACCCTTTCAGACTCAGTAAACGTTCTGAAATAAAAAAGATGGCGTCTACCCGAGTTGCAGTCAACCTGAGAACAATTAAAAATAGACATCGGAGTAGACTTTTCCTGTTCTCTTCTTTACCATATCACAATGCGTTTCCGAGGTAGACCTCACTTTACTATCGAAGCACTTTTAAAAGGCCAAGTGGAGTTATCGAACTATGTGGAAATGTCGATTATTCTGCTTTCCGAAGCTTGGAAAAGAGTTCCGCTTTTCGAACTGATCGTCTGTTTGGTATCTAAACAAGACGAAGTCGAATTACTGGAGAAAATTCGAGGGATCCTCTATGAAGTGGACTGGCCCGACGAACTAGACGATTTTCCTGTTGTTTCTGTACGTGGTAGCAAGGTTTTACTGTACGATATCCACTGTGACGCGCTCGGCATGATCCGTGACAATAAATGTGACACCAAGGCTGTGCCACACAAGACCGTTATTCCATTGCGATCCGAGTCAAGTCTGGAGAAATTTTTCGATGGCAGAGTGTGGCATGATGCAATTAGAACTGACGGCTATTCAATCGCGCTACATATCCTAGGGTGCCCGACTATACATCTGTTTGAATTGGTTATCTACTCCTGGACGCAAAACGATGAAAAGGAGATCCTCGATAAACTGAAGTACACACTGTATGAAATGGATTGGGAAGAGCAATATAAAATTCAACAAGACGATAGCACAGACACTACTGACGTCGCTAAGGAGGTCCATAATGGAGACTACAGAAAGAAAGAGGTAAAGAATGATGGGCGAGCAAGCGTTAGCCACGATTCCGATTCCGATTCCAATTCCGACTTTGATGATAACGAAGTGCTGCATCATACTATTCAAGCAGGACAAAGTAGGGTACAGGTATATAAGCTGCACACCAAAAAGGATGGGATAGACCCATTAAGTATGATTCGTCATCGAATTAATGGTGCTCAATTGTAATAAACAGGAGTTGGAATAAATGTTTGTGTCAACTCGGTGCATTTAGTGCTAAGGTGACGCGCCTTTGCGCTGAGAAGTGATTCGTTTTCCGTTAATCCAAGGAGTGGTCCGAGCCTCGATGACCTGAGCCTTGCATTGGAGTATTCACTGTATCAGTAATGATTCTTCAGTATCCTTTCCTAAGCAGTAAAAATGTCTCAAGGAAGATGTTCCATGGAAGCAACAGCATGTTTTTGCATTGAGATGCTGAGCGCGCGTTACGAAACTCCGACAGCATGCAAAAAATCAAAAATCAAAATCAGCTGGCTGCATATCACTTTTACCGTCAGCTGCGACACCGTAGATTTCTTACTTCCTTCTTTTCATATTAATCCACAGTAGTGCGATGCCAGTTCATGCGCAGGAATTCAACATTGAAATGGTAACCAGTTAACGTAACTTACTCGTTGAATGCAGAACTGATGTCATCCAGATTATCGTTCTGACCTGGCCTTGTTTTTTCGCAGGTCTCCGTACCAAGGGAATCTATCAAGGACGTCCTTCGAGGTAAAACGAAGATTTCCATCTTTAAAATAATCGTTCTTATTCCTATCGTGTCAGCCTTGCTGCATTCCATCTTTTTCCATCGATTGCTTGTCAATGTTGCTCCGCGTGAACTCCGTGTGCTCGACACCACTGTGGTAATCACGAATTACAGTCTGTAGTATATACTAGTATTCTGACGCGTTGTTAATAGTCTATTACCGACAGTCGAGATGTTGAGAATTTGATTGAGGAACGAATCACCGAATTCTTGCAGACTACCACGCATGTGAAGCAGGGCAAGGTTAGTTGTGCACAATCGTATGCTATGCAATAGACTCAAGAAGACACCAGCTGGCGGTTCTATTTTACGAGAAGAGATTGAAAAAAAACTGGTTTCAACTTTCTAGATCGGAAGAACTTGTGTGTTGGGAACAGTGGGCAATCACAATTGGCCTGCTGAACTCCCCAAGTGATCAAGGTTTTGACATCAGAAATGTAATATCGAAAGTTAGTAAACAGTGGAATAGAACGGCAAAAAGCTCAGCGGTCAGTTGAGAGACAACTATCACAGCGTCTATTGGATATCCTTAAAATGGCGAACGATCACAAGGAGCACATTCCGTCGATCACAACAACTGAAGGAAACCCCTTCCCATATCAAGTAAGAGATAGGAAACGCGTTTGTGCAGAACTGAGCTGATCTATTCAAAAGATTGCAATACCGTTACAATCCGAGTCATGGGGTGCAATGATCAAACGGCTGGTAGTGACAGATGCTCCTACAAACGAAAGTCAACGACAAAACCCTAGTGTCTCTACAAGATCCACGAGTCATCCAACAGGGATCGAATCAAACACAAGTACACAGATGAGCCCACACTCATCGTAGAGGAAAAAGAAAGTACCTGGAATACACTGGTTTCAAATGATACGTACCTATTGTCGCCTTATTAAAGCAACCGGTACGAAAAAGACACATATTCATCTAGTTCATGTTTCTGATTGTAAATGATTTCAAGCTGTTTTCAACTAGATAGAGGGTTTGTGATACTCCTATGGATGATAATATATTACAATGTTTGGATGTTCAACTAATGGAAAGGACCACGTTCTACTCTGATGCCACATGTACATGTGAGATTCGCTCGTACCAGAATAACCTCATAGATGAAATGATCATGACTTTACACTACTTGCAACAACTTTTTCACGTTTTACGCAAATTGCTATTAACATGCGATTTATTTTGCTAGGAATAAAGTGGCTAGTTGTATACAGCAAAAATACTCCATAATGAGTATTTATAATTTCTGTTTTCTTCAGCGTAGAGTTCAGACCTCCATGGGTAGCGTGGGTCTTGGCGAAGATCCATTCAGTTGCCGGATATCGTACAGTTCATACCAATTCACATTTCCAGATCGTTTATCGTCGGTGTCGGTCCAAAACTCGATACAGTTATGCAGACATCCACGATCAAAGGGATTGCCGCCTGTGCCGCGGTTGTGTCTCGATCGTGTCTTATGCAATGCTCGAGCTCCAGCGACCAGTTGAAGACATGGACAGAATCCACCTGCATGGCCGTGTGCATGGCTGTGTGCGTGTCCATGTGCTGGAACGTGAGCATGGCTCACACCAATATCAGGTCCATTGCTTCCAGCAGTGCCACCAGCAGGCCCGGCAGCAAGATTTGCCATTATACCGCCCTCCCGGTTCATATAGGAATAGCGATGAGAGTTGGCGCTTTCGTTCGTCGTGGTTGCAACGGCGATCTGGTATGCTTGCACTAATAACAGGAATACAGACCATGACAGTTGTAAGCAAGTCCACAATGCAAGACACAACGTCCATGTGTCATACTGAAAGAATCCGCAGATGGTAGAGCCTAGCAAGCATGCGCTATCTGGATCAATGGGATAAACAGGTGCAGTAGAGGCGAAATCTATTCTCTTCGTTAAACAGCTGCCCATATCATCCACCGATGCCTTACATTCTATCGTGAGCATGACAAAGCATACGATAGCGATCACCATATTGAACAAGAAGACCATAAACGGGCGATGATTGCGCACGCCGATGCAATTGAAAATCCATGGACAGTGACTATCGCATTGTCAGTCCGAATGTCATCAGTTAAACGCTTAATTACTGATCAAATCTGGCGACACATCGATTGCAAATTTTGCAATGTTTAGAACGCAGAGGTTTTTTGATCTAGGATCGGTGGCATTCAGTTTCATTCTAATCAACGATAAGCTTACCAAACAGGTGACACAAAAATGTCGAATATCAAGCATATGTTCTTCTGCAAGCTCTAATATAGCTGCCCGCTGTTGTTCTTTGGAGTGATTACGATCAACAAAGCCTGGGTCAGCCATAACAGCGCTATAGAATGAATACATGGCTACGAAAAAGCTGATCATCATGATCAAATTCGCAAAAAGCATGTGTGCAGTAGCTGATTGAGGTGAGTACACATACAAGACCTCTGTTAATGAATAGTCTTACCAGGCACGATAATAATTGCCCAAGTTATCAATACCCAGAATGCAGAAGCTTGAAAAATGCTGGAAAAGTAAGGCGTCCTCCAAAGACCATCATGACTTGGTACAGTGACCAAATATTTGACGATTCCAACGTGCATTGCCATAAACACCAGTAACGCCAACGGTAATCCTGCATACCACGGAAACCAAGACAAAGTTTTAAAGGCGAGAGCCAAAGTAATAAATGGCAAAAAATAGATAATACAGTTGACTGTCCGCTATGTTCCAGGTAAATGAATGAAGATGATTGCGCCTTTTCGGCTAATAGTATTATTTTCTTACCTTTGACATTGGCTTTCCCTGCGAACCTGGGTATTTTCCGACTCTGGGTTCTTGATCTTGTTTTCCTTCTGCAAACACATCGAACTCCAACACTGCACGATTCCAAATTTGCTCCAGCTTTCTTTCATGTACATAGTCCATCACAGACTTTCCCACATTATTGCGCACCGCTGGGTCTGCTCCATATTCAAGCATTTTCCGGATACACATTTTGTTGCCTTTGACGACGGCCCAGTGGAGAGGTGTAAGCAAAGATTGATCTGTAGCCATCACATTTGCTCCAAACCGAAGAAGTAGATCGACGGTAAGTGCCTGACCCTGGTACGCAGCCCACATCAGAGGTGTGTGCCCTCCTACACCATCTGCAGCATCAATATCCATACCGAGACACAACAGGTACAAGACTAGCATTGCCTGGGATGAGTGTACTGCTAGATGAAGAGCATTATAGCCTTGTCCATCTTTTAACATAGGGTCCGCTCCCTCCTTGATCAAACGATGCACTGTCGCCAAGCATCCTTCCCTTTGTTCGGCGTTAGCACATCTGCTATGCTGTGCACATGTAATACCTGGCAGCCCAATGAAGTGGAGTCGCCCTCAGATCACCAGCAGGTTGATCAACTTGGGCTCCGCGATCTATCAGATATTTGACGCATACATCGTGATTGCCACTGGCAGCATAGTGCAACGGCGTCGCGCCTTGTTCATCTACATCGTTTGGGGTAGCTTTTTTATTATCAAGTAAATAACGGATGGACTGAAAAGAACCGCGAAGTGCTGCCTGGAATATTGTTAAAGCTGTAACATGAAAGAGTCAGATGTAAATCGAATCCCTTCAAATGCTCAAGCATACCATTTGTATCCTCGGCTTTGAATTCCGCCGTTGCTTGATCGTTGGAAACGGTAGCTGTCGATTTAACTGGTTGCGGTTGCACTACGGAAGGACGCGCGACCTCGTCTTGTTCGGATAGCAATCGCTGCTTATCTTCCTTTTGCTGATCGTCGATTGACATCTCCTGACTCGGAAGCTGGTGTACGGAGTGCTCCACAAGAAGATTGGAATCACCGGGTCAGTTTTTAGCGTTCCGACTTTTGTGTGCAGTCGACCGGTTGCCAAGCATGCTAACAAATCACAGCCCCCGGTTTCGACTATCGTGCTTGCACATCGACAGCATGGTAGAAGTTGCTACGTTTATCCACCTTGCATTATGTAGAAATTTCAATAATCCGTTGAACACAGAAGCAGTGAATCTTATTTTGCTATATCAAGTCGTATTTTTCGACGGAGTTGCAGCAACGTATACGTTAAACGAGGCCATAGATAAATTTGCCAAGACTACACGTCTGAAAGCACGGGATTACAGTAGCTTGACCGATGATGTCGTTCATATCACGTCTTGCCGTGTGTAGGTTGGCACCAAGATGAACCTCCCATAATCGCATTTTCGAATGGTACAAATGAATGTTCCTGCCATGAGAGGTCTCTTGCGTTAACTTGGAACGGTGACAGTCTTGAAGAGTGGTGCCATAGTCACTGCTTGATTAATTATATCTTGTGCAAATTTATCAAGCGAGCGATGAAGATCCTTCATCAAAATAATACAATACGTTGCACAACATCTTAGCGACAAGTTTCAAGATCATTTTACATCTCGTTATAGTAAATATAGCCAGTTACACTATTTGCAGTTCTTGAACATTAAACAGTCGTTTGGGTAGTGTATCGGAGGTTGCTCTTTTGCCCTCCGCAGCGTTTGGATATCCGACAACGTCACAGATATTTAAAGAGGTGAAAAATTTATTTATTTTTTCTCCTTATTCAAAGAGGACTCTATAACTTGGTGTATCTCAAATATGCACTCGGTCACTCTGTCCTCAAAGATGGACTGCTGCTTTGCTAGACAACGGATGAGGATTGCTTAATGACGCTTCCGTTCACGAGCCGAGCTATATCTCTCTTTCTTAAAGAAAATGAAAAAAAGTGGAAGTGTAACTGTGGCTTCGTAAAGGTTTATGGAAGAAGTGAAGATATCAAACAATGTGGTAATTTCACGATTAACTAATCCCAAAAACTGGGTAAACAGGATGATTGTCATAACTACAAAGGCCTGCAGATACGAAGCTGCAAGCTTTCACTACTCCAGAGACAGTGCTCCGGATGCGCCAACCTTTATTTTTCGACACATACTTACAATCGTTGCATTTACCTAATCGACCTTTTATCTATCGAGTAAATCATGCAATGGTTCAAACTATAGCGCGTTTTATCGTGACGGATCGCACACTTGCGAATCTACAAATTCTTCTCGGTTAGCTGTCAAAATCACAGGTAAAGAAGTTGTTGTTTTTGGAAAGCCGTGGCCGTCTCCAGCTTAACCTAAAAGGTAAAAATGGAGTAAGATCTAAATCCAGATGCAGATGCTTCCATAACAAGTCTGTCTGGCGTTGTCGAACAACGGTATGAAATAAACTGCTCGCAGGAAGTAGCGCTATTAGTCAAAGGAATGATGATAGGCTATGCAATATTGCTCCTACTAGCATAGAGATAAAGTACCTGGTAACCTGTACCCTCGCTCTACACTATTTAGTGTTAGGAACATCAGGATCTAAACCGCACACATTATATCATTGAACTGCGCGCCATCTTTGTCTTAATCGTTGGGAAAATTGTAAAATGCGTTCATTTCTCTGACTCATAGTTCGAGGACTTGAAGGGCTGCTCAGGTATGCACGAAACGGAAAGCGATCGGCAAGGAATAAATATAAACAAACGGATGCTTTTGCCGATTTCTTAGATCCAGCTGCAACTCAGAATCATTACGTGTTGTCACTACCGCCCAGCCATACGACGAACAATCCAAATCACTACAATTCATGATTTGTTAATCCGTATAGGTGATCATGCGTCCATGTAAAGAAAAACGCGGAGTTGCTACCCGCTTTTCAAATCGTGTAGTGTTAGTTTATTCGCGAGTTTTCACTGTCTCGGCGAATATAAGGGAGAGCGTTATACTTAGTAGATTAGTGTCTCGGCGCCTGTGTCTTTGAATGGTGTCACTCCCGGCCAAACCGTAAATTCGGTCGCGGTGACTGAGAAAAAAGTCATCTCCGAGAACAGAACACAGCCAACCAATGTTGTACTAGGAACAATCCGCGACAGGTTGTGAAGTGGAGTCGTTGGCGAAATTCTTGTTGCAAGCCAAGGATTGTTGCTCCTCAATCCCGTGGCCTGTGCGACCAGAAACCGTGCCAATCCTGTAAGCATACAAATTCAAAAAAGCGAAGAGACCCGAAAACATATACACACGTCTATTTGTGCTGTACATCTTGGAAGTTGTCGTGCGGAATAAAGCCGTAGCTGAGCTTCAAAGCAAAAACAGCCGCATTCCCTCTCAAGATCGTTAGGCAGGCTTAGATAAGAGACATCATGTTAACCAAACAAGAGCTTGTGCGTGATAAAAACAAAGCCTTCAAGTAACACAACTCAAGTTGCTATGTCTGTTGGGCGCTCGCTTTTCATGTGATGCCGTAAACTGGTATGATGTCACACACAATCGCTTCTTGGGTTGGGTATTCCACGTCGGACCCCTTTTTCTTGTACCGCAACGGATTTTTCTCTGTCACCTCTTTCTTCCAACTGAACTTTTATTTGTGTAAGTATTGCTTTCTCGGTAGTCGGTATTTTCTTTTGGAATTACTCTCTCGGAGTAAAGCTGAAAGACTTGGGGATGTAATTCAGAACTTGTGACTAACAGGTTTTTTTTTTCCTATACCACTGACAGGCCATGGAAAGTGCCAATCACAGTACGGTAGAAAGTAATTCTGGAGCACAAGATGCGATCGTTACGGCCAATGGTTCGACTATAAGGAGTTGGGACGAAGATACTGATGCCATTCCCCGTCTCCAGATTGTGGACGAACATCAGAAGTTCACGTATGTATGAGTGTGGGCGTGCGGATAGCTTAGGGGTCACCTATGTATGACAACGCTTATCATCCTGTTACAGCGAACAGCTGCCCAAGTATATGGGCCACTGGGGTTTGGCTGAAGCTGGATTCAAGTACAATGTCGTCGCTGTATTCGGATCACAAAGTACTGGCAAAAGTAAGTGGACTGTCTATGCATGAAGCATAACAAGAAAAGGGAAGAGAGATAGGGAGCTAAACAAAGATTTGACGCCCCTACTTAGGCACACTCTTGAACCAGTTGTTCGGAACCTCGTTTGATGTCATGGATGAAAACCAGCGTAGTCAGACGACAAAAGGCATATGGATTTCTCGTGGTCGAGGAATGCATGTACTTGTCATGGATGTCGAGGGTACTGATGGTCGTGAACGTGGCGAGGATCAAGATTTTGAGCGAAAGTCTGCGCTGTTTTCAATGGCAACAAGCGAAGTTATTATTTTAAATCTTTGGGAACATCAAGTCGGTCTCTACCAGGGTGCAAACATGGGATTACTCAAGACAGTTTTCGAAGTCAATCTTCAGCTCTTCCAGAACCAAAAAGGGTAACACTGAACATGGAAGGTAGTGCGTACAGCTTGAATAACATTACTCTTTCGGCCATATAGAAAGGAAAAGACCCTTCTGTTCTTTGTTATCCGTGATCACGTTGGTGCAACTCCTTTGGGAAATTTGGCAAAGACACTTCAAGCAGATTTAGAGAAGATTTGGGCAGGACTTTCCAAGGTAATCCATTGACTGCTTATGCTTCCCCACTCATAGATTTTGTTATCGACTGTCTAAATAGCCCGAAGGTCTTGAAGATTGCAAAATTCACGATTATTTCGATTTCATGTATGCGGGATTACCACACAAAATCCTTCTCCCTGACAAGTTTGTCGAGGAAGTAGCCACGCTTCGTAACAGGTAAATATGCTTACTGATCATCGGAATAAGCTAACAAGTTTTAAAGATTCAGTAATCCCAACGACGAGAACTATGTATTCCGCCCTCAGTATCACAAGCGTATCCCAGCTGATGGTTATCACGTTTATGCTTCAGGCATTTGGGATAAGATCCTGACCAACAAGGATCTTGATCTGCCCACACAGCAAGAACTTCTGGCTCAGTACAGATGTGATGAAATTTCGAATGTAGGTTTTTCTGCTTCGCATTGCTTACTGTACTCATTGCTCTGCCATCTTACAGGCAGCTTTTGAAGTGTTCACTCAGAGAGTTGCGCCATTCAAATCACCAATTCTGGAGAAAGGTCAAACTTTGCCTGATCTTGGTAAACAGATGGCTGAAATCCGCACGGAAGCTGTGCAGTCTTTTGATAAAAATGCGTCACGATATCATCAGACCGTGTATCAGAAGAAACGGAGCGATATGCTTGAGAAGTTGAATACACAGCTGAATGTATTCTTTGTTGGCCAACTCAAAAACCTGCATAAAAAAGCTATCACCATGTTCAGTGAAGGCTTGAAGGTAGATATTATCGATCGATTAACAGAGATATTGAAAGATGGAATGCTTGTTCAGACAGAACTGAAGAAGCCGTCCTACAATTTTGCCGAAGTGGTAGAGACTTGTCTGAAGACAGCCAATACTTACTTTTTGGAGGGCGCAAAAGGTAATTTCTCGCGGTCAAAGTGCAATAATTGAGATTAGACATGTCGTAGCTATTGTTTTACCCGATACCGATTGGTCTTTCAACCATGAACACAGCCTTCTCGAAGAAGAGTTCTCCGAGATGTCTTCCAAGGCGCGTGCCGATGAATTCAAAAAGATGAGCAAGGCATTAACGGTATATATAAATGATACGGCCGGCATTTTCGTTACGTTAATACGTCTTTATAAACAGAAACAAGTGGAGAATGATTTATCGGAACCCGTTTCGCTCGCATTAAATAGCCCGACACCAGATACTTGGAAGAAAGTTATTGATGCATATAACACCACTGTGAAGAGCGGCCAATCTGTGTTGACTGCAAAGGCTAAAAGTAAGATTTAAAGAACGACACAGTCGCAGGAAATACTGAATAACGTGGTCTAGGTTTCAACTCGTCAGACGAAGAACTCGAAGAATCATTTGCTGGATTAAAACGGCAGGCGTGGCTCGTGTTGCGTAAGAAGGTGGACGAAGAACTAGCAGACAATATGCTATTGTTAAAGCTGCGCTCAAGGTGGGTCGGACAGACAAAGTAGAGAAGCTCATGTATGCTAAACGGGTACAGGTTTGAAGAAAAATTCCGATACGATGAGCACGGTTTGCCACGGGTTTGGAAACCAGAGGACGATATTGACAACTACTTCAAGAGCGCTAGAGATGATGTAAGCTAACACACAACGCGTGCAGCTAAAAATGGTATTGACGAGAACAATCCAGGCATTGACGTTGATCCCATTGTTCTCAAAAATCGATTTGAAAGAACATCAAGACTTTGAAATTGAGTCAACAGAGGTAAAGAAACACGAGTGGTTACATGTATGCGTACTGAACATATCTTAAAGGACTTCGATTTTAACCAATCGTTGACTATCTTGAGCGAAGCCAAACAGATCGATATTACCAACCGTTTCAAGCGTGAATCCGATGCATTCTATTTGGAAGCCAAACGTTCAGTAGTATCCACCACTGCGAAGGTTCCTATGTGGCTCATTTGTCTTCTGATTGCTCTTGGCTGGAATGAGTTCATGGCGATTATCAAGAGTCCTATATACTTGGTGCTCTTTGTCATGTGCATCTCGTTTGGTTACGTTATCTATGCTCTGAACCTCTGGGGTCCACTTGAACGTATCTTGACGGTAGTCGCCGGAGAAGCTACAAGGATAGCACGCGACGCGGCATCACAAAACTTTGCACAACCAATGTATCCAGAAAAGAGAGAGAATGAAGCGTTAGACAAGCATTGATATTGGCATACCATGTAAAAGAAATTTATTGTGTCTGCGAGTCTTTTCAAAAATTCATACGCTGCCAATGTTTAGAGTGCATAATGAAGTAACAGATGTAGAAAAAAGAAAGGGAAAATATCAATGGCGTCATATGTAATTTCCTAGTATATATCGGTTTCTCGTACGATAACGATGTAAAAGTGTCGCAGGTTGCAACCAAACGTTAGGAGGTAGTCTCGGAGAACGTGACTCCTTACAGTCTACTACAAAAATAAGTTTCTTTTCATTTCCTTTTTATATTGATGAAGTGTGCGTGTATGGTTCACCAGGGGTCATTGCCGCATAGCAGCTACCTTCAGTTCTGAAATATAGCACGAATGTTGATCCAAAGTGCAAGCACTCTGAAGCAACAACCATTCTAACTTGTTCGTCCTGATCGCAATGACAACGGACGCTATCTTGGCAAGAGTTCCCCGTAGCTTCGTCCATGACAGACTCCACTACTCCGACCTCTATAACATCCGCAATGAACGAACATAGTGTAAAGAAAATTGGTTCAACACGGAATTGCCCAACATTTATAGCTGTTGAAAATTTTTTCTTTCTCCGATTCGAGACTGTGGAAGTGTGACAGGAAGAATTTGTTGAAACTCAGTTCAGCCATCAAAGCCACAAAAGTTCACATGCGCCGCTTGAAAACAGCGTCGTCCTGACCAATAGGACAAATTTATTTCTGTGGATTCCAGAGAGTTTCTGCTGGTGTCGTAGATTGTCTCAGAGATGGTATATCATTATATCAAAGGCTACGCGAGACATCTTTGGACTTGACATCATAGGCAATTTATTGTTGCTTATTCTGTTTAAAAGAAAGTCGCGAGAAAAGAGTAACTTCTGTGGTCGTAGGAAAACATCGGTCATCTATCCTCCCTCCCTTATAAAGCCCGAGACACCAAATCATCTTTATGCTGTACACACCTCAAATTCCTGAAGCCCAATCGCTCTAGCCGTGGACAGTGGTTTCTATTCCAGCAATGATGACAATGTTTCTGTCACTAAAAGGTGCTGTAGTGCTTTCTATTATAGGCTTGGTCTTTCACGTCGCAAAGAAAAGTTGCCCAGGCAAACGAGATCAAACAAGGGATAGCTTGCGACTACGAGGGGAGACGCAACTCCGACCAGATAACGTGTATGTTCATTATCACTATTCCTAGTCCCGAAGAGGATGGGTAGAGGCACAGCCGATTATACATAGCCAATTTTTGGGGGTTCTTTTTTCCACAACCTGATTGACATGCCATCTCAAAAACCCGAGAAGAAGAAGAGCTATGCCAAGATCAGTCTCAGCGATAGGGAACAGTTAGATTGAATTAGTGTTGAATCGTGATGTGTCCATTCCGAAAGCAGCCAGACAATTAAATATTGCAACACAAACGGCGCGAGACATCGTCAGGCGCTTTCAGGACGAAGGTCGTCTTGAAAATTGCCCACGTGGAGGAACCAAAAACAGAAGAATTCTAGAGAAGCATTCCGTATTTCTTCGTAATGACAATGACAATCGTGTGACCCTCAGTGAGTTGAAGGAGAAACTAGAATCAGAAGACCCTCAGTTGCAAGGAATATCCGTAAGCGCTACCGCCAAGCATATCAAAGAGAAGCTCAACTATACGATGATTAACTCCCGGCGATACCCGGCAGAACAAGTGTCTGAGAGACAACTGTGAAAAATGCTTTCGCCAAGACCTAAGCTTATCATTCATTGCTAGTATGCCATTTACCTTCTACTGATTGCGACCATTGGATGTTCAATGCATTTTATCGAATAGAACGAGGTATTATTTCGATTTCAAGCTCATAGCAGTAGAATCATCTATTGTGGTACATGTATTTCCGTTCTGTCTTAGAAGAGGATTTACAGTCCAAAGAGATAAAAGTCGTGTCTTGCAATAATTATCTTTAAGTCGATTGATCGGAGAGGTTAAAGCACAGAACCGCTCGTCCCGTCAGACAGTGGCCTGAACGGAATACTAGATTGCGAAGAACACTAACGATTAAGTATCATTCAATGAGCTAAGGGATATAACATTTTTCACCCGGGAAGCTTCTCTCGTTCAAGTCAGATGTCCGCTCGCTGCAGTTTCATACAGTCCCATTATTGAGCGTGGTGGGAAAAGAGTAAGTTATGCAACGCTCCAATCCTACGTGATCAGCGTAATTTTCCCGTAACCTTGGCGGTATGAGTTTAGCAAGGTAATTTACTACCAAAATCAGCACATTTTTCCGCTGCGCGAGGTCTCAAGTCCTGGCACGGATTGATCACTCTAAGTGACGAATAGCTGCTTGACTCGGGACTCTCTATATGCCTACTTCTCAAGCCGAATGACTCCCTTTGAGCATATTTCTCTTTTACGTCAATACATATTCAGGTGCATGTGAATTAAACGTTGATGTTGGTAGCATGACCAACACTGCATGACTATCTTACCTTCCTTGGCAGTGTTCAATCGCGAGCACACAGCCGCAAAGTTAATTAGTCCGTGCTCTAGAAGCTGTATTTAGTGATCACGCACTTTGAGCTCAACATCGTATGCTTCTTTAATCTACGTCGTTCAACCCAAACTAAAGCCGATTTAACCACCCACCATGCCATTCGATAAATGCATCCCTATTTCGGCAGAAATATGAGTACTTCTGAACTCTAGACGTCAGCCAGTTATGCGCTAGACTGGCATTTTCTGACATCTGATGCGGATACTGGGGTAGAACAGAGCCCCAAAGAGACTTGCAGGGAAAAGTACCACGAATGCCATATTTAACGCGCGATCGTATGTTGACTTTGCACAATCAAGCGTATTTGGGCTTATCAGAGCTCCGATAAACTGAGATTTGTACGTCTTCGTATTCGAAGCTGAGCTTATTCGTGCAACCAGACACGTCTGTTAGTCATCATAGCGTACTGAAGTACACTAATTTTTTTTTCCTTGACTTCGTTGCGATACACATGGGAATATAATAGTGGTTGAACAAGTAGTGCCACATTGAAGACGGACACGAGGCTGGTACATACCCAGAAGCAGTAACAGCTCGCAAACGTGGTGCTGCGCGCGAGCAGCATTGTGACCAATGACATAATATGTTAAGCGGCATTGAGATGTCTTTGTAATGGATCTCTGAACAAGTTTCTGATGGTCATTTCATGTGGTTAGAAAAAAGTTTCGAAATCTACCGCGAGGGAGATACCGGTGTTTTTGCAGTTAGTATCAAAGTCTTGAGAATTGACCGCGCTAAGAAAAGGATAAATAGAGGAGGTGGCTGTCTCTCTCCGCGTGATTGGCTTAAGTCGCCTGGTCAAAACAATTCAAGATTGTAGAAGGGCATCAGAATTGGCAAGTGGTTATTGTCATGATGTGGTGTAAGAAAATATTCCCTATTGTCCATTGGACCATTACATGATAAGACAGGGTTTCAACACCTGTTGTCCTAGCAGACATTAATTAGGTGCTTTTCAGATGATGCTCTAAGCCTATGGAGAAGAAAAAATACTCGTACTTCACCTCAGGGATAAACAACGTCTTAATACTAACGGTAATGTATTAGCTGATTGATAGTCAATCTATCGATAGGCAAAGTGCGATGATTGACCTTGCGCCTCTGCCCTCCTAACTCATCCAATTCGACCCTGTCTCCATATTATGATGTTTAGTCTGCTAGATCAGTCCCTAGTTCGAATGGATTAGCTTTGTACAATTTGTCTGTCCTAAGGTGGCAATCGGAACGAATTTGATCCTTCATTAACACCAAGAATGTTCTGGATGGCGTAGAACGGCGTCTAAGATGTTAACTTACCGTATAGCTTTATCAACTCACAACAATCAGCATCACGCTAATTTGATATCAGTCATAAACAAGGACAGAAGCAAAATAAATTGCAGTACTTTCTTTTATTCCATCCGGATTTTTGCTGGTTGAACAGTGTAATAACGTACCTCTTCCAATACCAAGTAAACGATTACCAGGAAATGTCTCAATCATGTGGGAAATTGTTTTATCCCTTAAAGAAGATCCCGGATCATGCCTAAAAAGGACAAAATGAAATTTGAGATCGTCTGTGAGATCAAGGTTGCTGCAGAAAGAAGAAAAAAGAAATTCATTCAGGGAAGGACAGCGCCATAGATAAAGTATAGAGTAACTCCTTCCATGAAAGCAAACGATGAGAAAAAAAAAGGACGGATACTCTTCTGTGTGGACCACAATTGGATGTCATCACATAAGTCTATTTGTCGCTTTGATATTTCCCCCATCCGATCAGAGGGATCATGTTTATTTCCGATAAATTACGCATTTGTACATATATGCTCAACAGAAATATTACTATTCAGAATCTACTTTTGCATTTAGATCAGAGTAGATGCGACAGACGGGACACTGGAAGCCCGGATGCGACCGGAGTAGCGGTTGTATGCATCTATAATGGAAAATGTGCGAGCATGATGCAACAAATAGAGACTGGAAGGGAGCTAGTGAATTTAAGCAAATGCAGCAGTCGTCGGCTTCAGTCATGCTGTTGTGATGACAATTTTGCGATGGTTGTATGGATTGCCTCTTTTCAGTAGCCGTTTCTATAGCTGGTGCCTCGAGGCGCGTGAAGCTCCGAAGCTTGTCAAAGGCATTTTGGTTATATACCGATTGTCGCTGAGGTCTGTTGATCTCAAAACGAAGTCGAACCGCTCGAAAGATCTCCTCAAGTCCTCCGGCAAAGTCCGCTCCAAGCCGTAAAACATCACCGTCTTTAATTTCCCTTGGCGTACTCGTCTCATGAGGCGCACTTAATGGACCACCTCTATTTATATAAGTGCCTGATGATGATCCTACGTCTTGTACGTAAAGCTAATATGTATGGTTTTTTATGTAATTGAGATTTATCTTCTTTGTGAGATGAGCATTTACCTTGCCATTGTTCTCTACCCAGAATTTGCAGTGTGCTCGGGACACGACTTTGCTGCTGAATGACATGTAGTTTGGCGCTGAAGGATTTGAAAAGCGACCTAGCTGGATGACCGTGCCAGGCATCAAGTCCCGCTCAAGAACGTCAAAGAATACACTGCGATCAACGTCTTCAATATGGGGAACGACTCGCACATGGACGGGCACTTTGTGATGTGAATTCGATCTGGTAGCCTGTTCGTCTGTACTCCACCATGACCATCGTAATCGGCTCGATCGTCTTTGGAATAGACAGGAGGTAACACGAGAGAATCTAGCAAAACGTCGGTTTGAAGAGGGCATTTGTGATTGTTGCTGTGGCAAAATGTGATAATCATAATTGATCATGACGATCCCGTTTTAAAAGAGAGCTGAGAAAGAAGAAATAAAAGAAACAAACAAATCATTTTTTTTGTTTATGTAAATCATGCTGGTTTCAAAAGAGCGAACCAAATTATGGATGAAACTCACTTCGATGAGATAAGAATGGCTTGGTAACGGTCTCAGTACTGGTTCAAAAGACAAAATCTTCCGCGGGCGATTTTTTTTATTGTTAAGCAGTAGCACGTTCTACTCACAGGGTAGTCCTTATGCATGGCACCGTTCAATGAAAAGAAGGACCTTCTTGTTTTGTCATAGATACGCATTTCAGGTACATTTCACCGATAAATCTAGTACTTCTTCCGTGACAATTTTTCTATCTTTTGACACTTCTGATACGTACTACAGTGCAGGAGTTGATTAATTAACGAAAAAATTTGAAACTAATATCCACCGAGAGACTCAAAACAATATGTCCATTTTAAACTTCTTTGTTTTTGTTTTATTTGCATTTAGAATCTTCCGCCACTCATCCCGCGATTCCGCACCATTTCCTTCCGTAAACTCTACCGCACGAAAAAAAAAAAAAAATAAGTCACCATGCTTCGTTCAAATATGCCGATAATTTGTTCTGGTGCCTTATCTATCTGGTGTGGCAGCTGCTGTTCATATGTGCGTATGTGTTCAGTTGTACACACGATCTCTGAACAAAATCGAAGATATTGTGTCTGACAGCCTCGAGAACAACACATACAGAATGTTCACGGTTCAATCCATTTTCATATAACATTCTACGCTTATTGCTGGTAGCGGACTTCATTATTATTAGCGAATGGTGAACTTTATAGCTCAGTATTAAAAATGTGGTTCGTTTAACAAGTGCTTCTACTCATCCTATCTATACTTACACAATTTTAAAAGATGAAGCACCGAACCGTTTTCCTTTTCTTTTTGCAGTATCAACGTTAACTTACGCGCTGATGTAACAATGTAGATGGAAATGCGCAGTGAGATATTGCTTGGCATTGTCCACATGTCTAATGCATAAATGATTATTTACTGAGAGATTGCAACTACCTACTGTTTATTGGCGAAAGGCGCTTAGCGTTACTAGAAATAGATTTTGCTTCGAGCAAAGTCCAAGTCTGTGCTAAGAAAAGATTAAACATGCATCGTTAGCACTTCCTTCTTTTTCCTTTTCCTATCATTATACTTTACGGTAGCTTATTTCTCTGATCTTGCAGATTCCTTGAGCGAAGTGCATATTCATAGCGATAAATACTTTCAATCTATATACGCAACCCCTTGAAGGGTGCCGCTATCCATCGTCAGTGGCTAAACCCGTGTCTGAGGCGGTAGGGACTGGAGGTTGCAACTCGTATGATCATATAAAACAATAACCCTCTCAGTAGACAGGTTTCAAAGGACTTAAAGCGATCCCGCGCCAGGCAGCTATTGTTTACGACGTAAAGAAGGTCATACTATATGGATAACACATTTTCCTTGGGTTTGTTTGTGCGTAAAAGGGAGTACATTTTACAAACCAACAAACTAATTGAGAATGTCTTATTATCAGGTAGAGCGGTGCCTATAGGTTGATCCTGACGACGACCAGTCTTGCATCCCATGTAAACACGGTCAAATATCAGCACCTTGTAAAGAAAAGCCAAACATGCTGAATGATTGTAGTTGCAACGCTGTTCATTTATCGTGCGGCTAGAAACGATATCTACATAAGTTATTCGTTATAATTTATCCTTATCCATTTCAGCACTTGCTATTTTCGAAACTATTCAAAAAATGGAAGTGTTGGAGTGAGAGATGGTACTCTGATTTAGTACAGTTCTAGCAAACGACTGCATTCATCTTCTGATGGGTTAAAATAAAGCCGCTATTACGCTACACTGGTACCGCATGCATTTGAACTGCTTTTCTTTTTCATATTTGCTGACATTTAGTAGACGCTCATTTGTACACGTGAGCACAAATTTGATATTTATAGCTCGCTCTTCCGGGAGAACAACCAATGTCACAGAAAGCAAGGACCATCGGAATGACAGTAAATACAGATGGTAGCTGTCTTGTTTACGTTAGTCACGGTATGACGAGCTAGAGCATGGTGTCGCGGGAAAAAAAATTGCGCGTTGGGGCGATTGACTGCCAAACGTGCCGAATCTGAGTGTCTCCGGCTGCTTTGGATACAGATAGTTCTAGGTGACTCATAACCGGATCAACTGATATAAGAGCTTTGCAGAATATGAAAGCTGTCTGTCATACTTGTTATTGCTCACAAGATTACTGTCATTCTTCAGAAGACCAATGTTTTTAATCGTGCGTTTGTCACGAAGCAATTAGAAACTAGGTTCCTAGATAATTAGAGAAGACTTAGGTTTGAATTGGAAATCAGCAGACAGGTCATGGGTTGACCCATCATTACTTCTCGTTTCGGAATTCTGATTACTGGACTGAAGAAACCTTGTCTACTTGAGTTAATGAGCACGTTGCATGTCTTATTTGTCCGAATCTGTACGCGTCATGGAAGTCATTCACCAGCACTACGTCTAACCGAGAAGAGGTAAGCTCACAAAACAGCAGATTTACACGTTGTAGAGACTCGGGACTTTACCGTAGACGGTTGTTTGCTCCAAAGCCAGTTGACAAAGATAGCCATAGTCAGGTTGGGATGGGTGCTATCCTGTCTAAATGTTTGTATGGCTATCCGGTTCCCTCTCTTTTTTTTTTTTCGTTAACCGTAGATGTTCATGAAGCTTACACAGATATCCTAAATTGGAATGAAACGAGTTCGGCACCCAGCGAATCTCGCACAGTTGACGTTTTTGTGGCCTGACACGCCTGTCTGTCAATCAAAGAGACAAGTAGATGCGTCGCACAAAACATTGTTTGGGTCGGAGTAAGAGAAATGAAATCAAGGTATGTCCGCTAACTGATGAAATGGATGTACATCCCGATCGGAGCCTCCACCGCCCGTACTATAGCTGACGGTTGTAGGGAAAAAACAAATGCATAATCATGATGTATGCAATGAGATTCAAGGATCAGTTTCTTGCTAAACAGACAGAAGGATACTTCTAAAAGAGTGAGGCTCTGTGGGAGAGCCTGTCTAGAGCTTCTCAGTGGGATAATTTGTATGATTGTATAAAGAAGAGATGCATTGTTTTTAAAAATAATATATCGTGAGCGTGTGTCTAGAGCATTCAGATAAGGATGCTTTCTTCTAGGCATAAGATCAAAAGGGGTTTGTACAAGTCATTTTTAAAGTCAGTCGTGCATTGCTGTTCACCATCAAAGAAACTATGAAGTTGAAATGTACACTGGAATCGCATTACAATGTACCAACGCCAGTGCTATCTATATTGATGGGGAGAATCCCTCAAGTATCGACTTCCATCGACGACGAAACGAATAATCTCGGGTCGAGATTGGACAGTAAGGACGACCAAGGCAAGTAGATCGATCGCGTTTTGTTTGTCTTTGAGCTGAATTATTCTAACTTTAAGAAAGGTGATTCCTGGGATAAAGAGTGGGGATGGAGTGTTGATGATGTAACATCTTGCAGTGTATGCCCACCCTGGAATTGACCACCGTCTTCTCTTTCTTGTTTGCTAGACGCCGAAGCCAAACGCTGTATACAGCGACAAAACGACAGCGTCTTCGCAGACGCTTCCACCGTTGAAAGAGTCCTACCTTGTTTCAGCCTCAGCAGGTGGAAGACACATTGTATTGGCGTACAAGACGAAGTTCTTCATGGTTGAGCTTAAAGAAGAAGAAGGTGAATACATTGCAGTCGGTCAAGGCTCAGGGTGCGAGACGGACGAGTAAGTGTACGGAACGAACAACATCAACTGACTTATTTCTAGTGAGACCATCACTGCAATACTATGTTTGCCGTTTTTTGTACCATCGGTTTGTAAAAAGTAAGGCGCTTGGTTTTGGGATGGTAAGCACAAGTTGATGTGATCATGCAGCCAGATATTTGTTATGGTTGGGTACAGTTCCGGATGGTTGAGAGTCTTTTCAGAAGTAAGTAAACTATGTCAGAGCGCTTGTAGCTTAAATGTATTATTAGTCGGGCGCATTGCTCACAGCCCAACTGCTGGAACGAGCACCTATCCTTGCTATCAAGTTGAGAGCGCCACCACCAGTATTCAAAATGGCGCCGCATCTTCCGTCGAACGAAGACGAAGAAATTACAATCCTGTTTGAAGGGAACAAGGTGATTAGCATAGATGGACAAAGTCTATGGATGGTGCTACGAGTATGTGATGGACAACGGGAAAGCGCAATAGGTACGGAAATAAAGACAAGGAAGGTAATTCTTTTTTGGTAACACCCACACGGGATAGATGCATCGCGCATGCAAACTGCATTTTCATACAAGAAATGGGAGCTACAACAGCAGGATAGCGTTCGAGACGTTATCAGCTTAGGTATTGTAAACGGATTTCATACAGTGTCCTCATTCCTAGGTTCTAGGTCCTTCCCCGGTGCATGGTCAGTCGACACTTTTATATCATCATGCGACGCTATCCACACACGCCTTTCCTACAGCTGCCACAGCGCGCTACATTGCGGTAGGCACCAACCCGATGCTGTCTTATTACGCCACAACGGAGACAAGTCGTCCGCTGATGTCGGCTGTGTCGATGGCTAGTTACGTTATGTCTCGCGTTGCCACACCTGTATTTTCATTTGCTAAATCCTGGTGGACTGGATCAAATACAGCCTCTTCGCGACCAACATCGCCTGCGCCTTACGTGCCAGATATGCCAACACCACCGAGCCAAATTGAACCGGCGACACCGATTCCTGCAGTGTTCACATCAAGTGACTCTTACAGGCGTATAACCCAAATTTCCGTTTGTCCGCCTGCTACAAGCGCACAACGACATACTTTGGCGGCGACTAGCGATATGCTAGGCCGGGTCATCCTTTGGGATGTATTAGAGGGGGAGATGGTACGCATGTGGAAAGGTGTCCGCGACGCGGTATGCGGTTGGGTTGAAGTTATGGATCAGGGCCGCGTGCTTCTGTTTTTGGTCATTTACGCTGCACGACGAGGTGTACTTAAAGTTTTTCAAATGAGACACGGACGGCAAGTTGGTGTATTCCACCTTGGCTCCGGGTGGCGATTGGTCCCCTGTGGAAGGGAACCCTTAGGGAGCAGTATGGTCAGTATTGAGCGCCGAAAAATGGCCATGCGAAATAGCGACAGCGAATGCGGAGAACTGTCCCGGTGTATACTCATAGGACCAGATGGTGAAGTACTGAAGGTGACGATCCAAGTACAGGACAACTAGAGGACTCTTTCTCCGAGACACCAGCCAGTTTTTTTTTAAAAAAAAATGGTGAAGTTTCTATGTTTATTATCGTACAGTATCGCTAGTGGCTGTTGCATAAAAGTATACACAATACACAGATCACTTTACGCGTGAGAACACATATCTTCCCGGACAACTCTGTTGTATTTGGTATATGTTGCATGAATAGCTTTCTCATATGCGACCCCTTTTCTCTTCTTTGTGATTTGTCCACAATGTTACCTATCTCACCATGCGATAAGAGGGCGCATGGCGTAAAGTTATACTTACCTAATTGCCACGCAAACCCCTTATTATCTGTTGATGGAACTGTAAACACTGTGCTATGAATGGCATCCAAGGGGTCAAGTACGTTTTCAGTATCAGATCACGGAGTTACCTGGATGCACCTCAACTAATGTTACTCGAAAGAGATTTATAATGGCGATTATAGTAAGGTTATGTTTAGGTTCGAAAGATTTCCGATCTCTTATTTTCCTTTTATCGTTTAGACATCTAAAGTTTAAAGTACATCGTAAACCATAGATATTTCAGGATATTATTTTCCCATCCTTTCTACAACAAGGAGCAATTGTTTGACATAGTTATGTCGTGCGATCTTTTCTGATACACTGCTTGCGCCAAATCGAATGGTTCAAGGGGGCAGAAATATTAATATTTAAAGAGCGCCACGTAAACGATCCATTGGATTGGGGTTGTTCTAGAGGATCTCCCGCAAGTGTGACACGAATTAAATGGTCATGTCTTTTTGTCTTTTTAGAGCCTATCTCGCCCTGTCGGCTTTTTTTCTTTTTCGCGGCGGTTAGCCTATCATAGACTTTTTCTTCGATTAAAATTAAAAATCGTACATCCGCACATATGCGGGGAAAGAAATGATAGTCTGTATTCCCAAGCGTCAGTGTTTGCATGACAGGAAAGTTGCATGGCATGTTTTGACCTAAAAATATCATTACTGCGAGTGGCTGGATGTAATCATCAATAATACTAGTTAGGTCGTCAAGAAAGTTGGCAAAAAAAATGTACACATTACTGCATACGAAGGGTCCATGTTATCAGAGCGTGTTATCAGAGCACGCATATACACACACGCGCGCGCGCAAATGACAGGGGTACATTGTATCGTGGTTGGATGCAGGATCCAAAAAGCTTCGTTTGTTTTATAGGAGTGCTTGGTATGGTTTAGTGATTCTATCGGAAGCGGATGTAGGATAGGAAAAAAAAATAGTTAATTTCATTAATTTGAGACTGATATTCTTCTACTGCTTCTACCTAAGCATGCATCTTAATAAGCACTATCAGGCAGTAGCGGAATCACAAAACATGACCCTTGTCTGTGAAGTACTGTCAATAACTAGGCTACTGGCCGGAGATCGTGTGCCCGCGTCCAAGGTTCCTGCTGGGGATAACGTTTAGTCGGCAATGCGATCGAATTCGATATGTGGCGAAAAAGAAACAATCTCAGCATTATCGTACACCCATCCAGGACCAGGCACTTCCCGGCACAATGGTGCCGAAAAAAAAACCTTGTTTCTGCCTTCTAACTTTGAGCTATTTTTACCACATTGCTCTGCATGTCATTTGGTACAAGTGGTTCATCCCTTCGTTTTCACTATGCAACAAAAAAAGAAACACGAAAAAACACTAAACTCACAACTTCGTGCATTGCAATTGTCAAATTCATTTTGTCATGCTGGTAGAGAAGTGCCCGATCCAGAGAGGCAACAATTCCACTTTTGAATCAAGAAAAGGAAACAAAGACCATGCTTCTCTATAACGTTGAAACCCATTTGTTAAAAGAGCGAAGCATTGGGGGTGTTAGTAATAGAAGGGGGCACTGATCTGGGTCCATTAAACAGCGCAGTGTGTCTTGCTGCTGTAGCACAGACAAAGAGAATTCGTGTCTTCCCCACCTCTGTTTTTCATTTCCCCTGAATGTCCATGACAATAAGTTCATCTCCGATGCAGAGTCGGAAGTGAAACTGGAGACAGTCCTTGTGGTCTAGCCAATTTACCATTCGGCAGAGCCAACGAATCTCCACAGAGACATTTTATTAATCAGAAACCAGCATATGAAAATTTTCATACATTAACTTCTGCGGTTGCACAATCGTTTTCGCACAGACGTGGATATTGGGAGCGAGGTGATTGGACGTATTTGGTGATGTTGTGTACCCATACCATTCTCGTCAAGCGCTGATTCACTCCGAGATCAAAGCATTTTGTGTTACGCGAGCACTCAAACTGACAAGCAAAACGCGGCTAAAACATAGACCTTGAGTTTTGGGGCCATCCCATGTTTGGTGCCCATGCCAATTCGGCTTGTACCATTTGGCACCATTGCATCTTATGGTTTTACCAACAGCGTGCCATATTTCTCTTTTGGTTCTACTCCTAATACATGAAGAGCTGATTCCTGTCACGCTGTGCCTTCAAGGAACAAAAATTTTTTTTAGACTTTAGATCGGCTAACCTTTTCGCAAAGGTATATAAGCAACCGAAGAAATTGCCTTTCGTTTTTTTTCATCATCCTCCTCTCATACCTTCTCCTCTCTGATCTTCATACCCTTTCCTTCTCGCAACCAACAAGAACAACAATGAAGTTCAGTTTTGCCTCGGCTTTCTTCTTTGTGCTCGCGCTATTTGCGTTCACTACCTCTGCTTTGCCCACTGGCATTGACACTGGCGTTGCTGCCGTCGACGCTGATGCCAACCTTCCTGTCGAGCCCCTCGCCGACTTGGTGAAGCGCACCAACTACCCTGTCAAGGTCGACAACAAGTTCCTCACTAAGATCATGGTTTCCCTCAAGGCTCAAGTTCATGCTAAGGTCGTTGCTTCTTTCTCTGCTGAGGTAAGAAAATTGATCCATTCGTTTCAATGTGTTCTAAATAGCTATCATTAGCTCTGCGAAAAAGTTAAGGCTTCCCTCGATATTAAGGCTAAGCTCCTTGGTGGCATCGTCAGCATCGGTGACGCTAAGATCCAGGCTATCCAGACTGCTACCATTAAGAACTTGAAGGGTAAGCTCTTTACATTTGATCTTAGTGTCGTTTCTCTAATGGATTGTTTCTAGTCAACATTGAGGCTAAGCTTGATGCCGAACTCCAGGCTAATGTCTACGCTGCCATTGAACTTAAGTTGAAGAAGCTCTGCCTCGGCAAGACCCTGACCAAGGAGCAACTCTTGAAGATCTTGATCGACATTGAAGCCGAGGTCAAGGCCAAGATCAAGGTTGAACTCCCCAAGCTCGAGGCTAAGTTGAAGGCTGATATCAAAGCTGCTATCAAGGCCAGCATTAAGGACGTCTCCGTCAACATCCCCATCATTGCCCACATCACCATCACTGCTAACGTTGATGTCGACGTTGCCGTCAAGGCCTGTTTGGACGTTGCTATTAAGGCTTGCGCTACCATCGATGCTGATGCCAGTGCTAAGCTGTTACTCAAGGGACTTTAGATCCTCTAGAGATAATCATTTGTGATTCATGATCCCTCGTTTCTTTTTATTTGTACGATTACTTTTTATTCATCTGTTCCAGCGTTGTTACATCGCTTAATAAAAGATCTGATTCACTCTGGAAAAAAAAGAAGGCAATTGCAATACATATGATTCCTTGGGTTCATTTGTTCGGAACAATAGATCAGACCGTTCCGTCGGATTAGTATACTTCCATTTAAAGAGAAAATCGACAACCGCTCCGCTGACCATGCCTCACTTGTTTTCTTCCTCCACAACTTGTGCAACAGTAGTTGTGGAGGAGAGAATGTGAACTCCTCATATCAAGTGTCTTGCTAAGAGAACAAATAGAGTTTCCTTACAAAGTAACATTCTATTTCCCTTTCTTGCGATAATAGATACCATGTGAAATGTCCACAGGTATTTGCGAATCTTTCGTTATTGGACTGTGCCTGTGCGAGTGGAACAGCAACACAAACAAAGCCAGCATGTTTAAGTTTGCAGTGTGGGCTAGGAATGGAAACAGATCTCACGCTCACTACGGTTAAAAGTTGAAGTAGAAAAGTCCATACCTTTTTAGAAGCGTCTGTGGATTAGAACTAAAACAGGAGAAAAAGCTAGCCACTAAAACAAAGAATATGGAGATAGTCGCTAACAAAGAAAGGAGAGGAAAATAGGAGACACGTGTCTTACAAAGTTAAGGTTTGTGCGATGGAACATCCCACTGCTTGCCTCTCTTTCTCTCTCCTCTCGTTAAGATCTTGGCTGTGGTCCCAATTCGCGGGTCTTCCCACTAAAACCTGGGCCCATGCACACAAGCTCCACTTTTCCCAATTTCTGCGTCTACTCATGGAAAGAGAAAGGAGAAAAGTAGCTATCTTCTTTGACAGTGACAGGCAACCTGTTGACAGTTTCGTCATTGATGTTCTGGTTTAACTAATTTAGCATTAGCCTATAAAACAAAGCGAGTAGATGCATCTCATTAAAAAAGATAAAGAAATCAATTTTGCTGACGCGTCCAAAGTGAGCCACCACTCATCACAATTCATTCTCAGTTCATTCCAGTGTAACAAAAGCTATTAATACAAATTTTGCGCTGGATGGTCATGTGCCTTTCCGCAAGGAAATTGTCTTTACCTTAATCCAAGGAACAGTTCGCGCCTGGGTGACTAGAGTCATGCATTAAAGTGCTTCAGTGATGATTTCTCGCCGTGCTGTCGGAAGCACTAAAATCGTCTCGAGATAACGAAGATGTCCCATGGAAATAAGGACATCGCTTTGTGCTAAGATGCTTCAATGATGGTCTCTCAGTACCTCGTCGGAAGCAGTAAAAATGCCTCAAGTTAAGGACAGGTTTCATCCAAAATAACCCATATTGAAAGGGACGCATGGATCATTTCTTATTTCTATCTCTCTCTCTCTCTCTCTCTCTCTCTCTCTGCCTTTTTAAAAAGACATCCACGGTAAGGATGTCGATTCTTCATCACATGTACAGGACCAATCATTTCCTTTTATCTATCGTTTAGCCTGCATGACCTTTGTCCCGAACCGTTCTAGCTGTGGTGTAGCCGCTTGTTCACCACCTAGTAAGCAGACGTTGTCGCCAAATCCTTACTAGTGAACGCTTGTTCAATTTCTCTCTCTATGAAAACCTCGCCTTCATGGACGCAGAACTTATTTAGCGTAGCTTAAAAATTGTTCAACAAACTCTAGGAGGCTGTTTTACTTTTGCATTGCAACTAGCCTATCCTCAGGCAATAGGTGCTGAATAAGCTGCTTGTGTCGATGATCTATTTTTTTCTTCAAGTCCGTTTGACCGATCATTAGACTAGCCTTAAAAAATTACGGGTCGTGGCTCAGTCTTGAAATCACGAGGAATAGTGGTTTAGCCACCTCGATTATGGTGTGATTCCTATCAACAACGTTTTTTTTTTATATACGCGACCCGTTTGGTCAAGATAAATTGATTGTTAGATAGAAGACTATGAATAGCGATAGAAAATGACCTCTCCTTCTTTTTTTTTTTTTCATTACCATCATTCCCCTTAATCCCTTTCATTAGTCTCGATCATGCAGGTCTTAGCATCAAGACCCTTTCCAGTGATATTCTTTGCTGGTCCACCTGTAATGCTGCAACTTTTCCCCTTGGTCTTACTATATGCCTCCTATCTGTCTAAGTTCCATTTTCTAACGCATCTCCATCAAAAAGACCCTCATTGATTGATCCTTTGAAACATTAGCCGCTATTTTTTTCCTTTTTGTTTAAAAAAAATCACAAATACGCAAGCAGCACCTCCGTACAGGATGCTGCATGATGTTCTTCTTTTAAGGGCATTACACTAGCAAAGCCTGAATTGTTCGTCCAAACCCAACAGCAATCCACATTGGCAATGATTGACTCCAACTCAACGAATGAATTTCAGATTCGGCCAGATAAGCAAGAATAGGGTCTTGAATGATACGTGGTTGTTGCTGCTGTTGCCGTGATTCATGTGCAGTAGCAGACCCATTTTGTGCCGTATTCCATACTAGGACTTGCGAATCATCACCTATGGAGACACGCGGAAAAAGGAAAGAAAAAAAAACTCTATAATTCTCTGTTCTATCCAATGTCCTGTTTTATCTTTACCTCCTGTGCAAATATGATTTGCATGACGTGGTGCCCAACCAAAACAATTGACGCTTCCTTCATGTCTCCGCGTCAGCTCGGCCACAGGGGCACTAGGATAACGTACGTCCAGTATCTGTACTGAATTAGAATCCATTTGAAATGTGGCGAGAAGATCAGGGTTGATACGGTTGAATTGTATTCGCAGCAAGGGTGGAGAGCCATCACCGATAACAGATGCAAAGCTACCATAGCCGGGACTACTAGGCGAAGGCGGTGCTTCATACAAAATCGTCGAGTGTTGCAATGATCTGCCCTTATGACTTGAATACAAAGCCATTCATTCCCCCCCTTTTTTTTTGTTTGTTACCTCAAGTCAAATAGTCGTACACTGCCGTCCGCACCAACGCTAGCGAAGACGTCTTGAGATCCGTGTTGGAACGTCACATCATAGACATCACGGTCGTGCGCAATTAACTGCGATTTTGCCTGGCATGTTTCGACGTTCCACACCGTACAGGTTGTGTCGATACTGGATGTGACGATTAAGGAAGGATCCACCTCGTTCCAGTCAAATGACGTGATGGGAGCATTGAAGTCACTTTGGGTCATCTAAATGGTAAGTTCGTTACGCCATGAGCGTCTCGGTCATAATTACGTTGACAAACTTGGCGCGCTTGACAAGTGTCTTTTGATGATTGTCTTGGTAACCCCGTCGTGAGCCGATTGTATTCCCATACTGGCCAAACCCGGAATTATCAACCAACTCCCACAGCCGCAGGATATCGGAGGAGGTCACCAAGAGATCCGATCCCCGCGATGTGTTTCCCTAAATAGGGAGACTTGTAAATCTTCCAAAAAAAAAGGTTCCTGTTTTCGTTACCTTCCAGGGTTCCCATAGTACTTTTGTGATGGGATAATACGAATCGACTTCGGCCAAAGGCACAAAATCATGTTGTGCGTAGTAATCCCTTCGTGACCTGTCAAAATCATCCAACGAAGCAAGGTCATTCCGTGTAACAATTTGGAACTAAAATGGGTCAAGGTCAAAACACTAAAAAGAAAGAGAGAGTATGTGTACCCACTTTATTGGAGTGGTCTTCAATAAAGCTTCCGAGCGCTAATCGAAAGCCTTCTTTCTCCGTCGCCACATTACACCAATCCATGGCATAGAGTGGCCAAGGCGCATCATATCGATAGATTTTTTTCTGCGGGTGCCCGTTTGTCTCGGCAGAAGCACTATGTTGCATCATATTCAGTGCACCTGTCTTGGTCATGAATAGTGATATTGTCGTTGAAAGAAAAGAAAAAAAGAGGTGTTTATGGTCAATGAGCTGGAATGGGAGAGTATAAGAGAGAGAAGAAGAAGAAGAAAAAAAAAAAGGGTGCATGACCACAGCGCGGGCGCAGGGATGAGTTGAAAGGGAGATTCGTGACAGGTAAACACCAGAAAAGGCAAGCGCACTCTTTCTGTGAGTGGTCGTATGCGCCCATCAGAGTGACAATGGGAATCAGCTAGACCAAGGGGCGTATCGGCCAGGTTGAATATATCCGTTCGTTACTGACTCTGAGACTTTGTTCTCTCGCATGCTTTGAAGTCTCTAAGCACGATTCGAAGGTGTAGGCATATATGCTATCAAGATACGTCGCCTATTAAGTCCTTGGTTCAAGTCGTCACGGCTTCCCATCTAAGAAGATTGTTATTATACCCACGACAGTAGTAATTGTGCTATGCTCACAAGAGGCTTTCCCTTGATATGATATTCCACCACATGCTGGTGGCGCCGTCTGATTGGATAAACAATACTCCGATGGCCGTCTTTTGGCTTGCTAACCAATGCTTACTGTATATAGTGCTTTGTTACCCATCTTTCTCTTGTGGGACATACCGGTGCGATAAGGCACACAAGCCTTGTTGTCATTTTAGTCGAAGCTTTTGAGTTCTGTAGGCTTATCTAACACGTAGCCGATAAACTTTCGCACTATGTACTTGTGTTTGTTGTGAGCCACGTTTTTGTCACAGTAGAATTTTGTCTCCTTGGTCGCATAATGAACACATTTTGCTAGTAGGCTACTCGCTCACAGCGAGCAATAGTGATGGCCCAAATATCGTCTAGACATCTGATCACATGAGATACATTAGTTGGAACAATGCCGGCAATGACCTGAATGGTGGACATGCCACCATCGGCTTGATATCCACGTTGGCAAATGCCACACTTCTACGCTGGTGCCCTTTGACTGATTTTCTTTACCTCTTTCTTTGCGTTTTTGTATGCAAACAGTGGTTTTGACTATCACAAGAATAGATTCAGTAAATCGTTGTATGGCAACTAAGCTGTTTTTGTGCCTGAATCAGTCGGTCTGCTAACCCATCTAACGTCGTTCAACGTTCCCTGAAAAATGGTGATGCCTCAGTTTCGCGCGTTTATAGGAATACAGTAATTGAATAAGTGAAACCTAAAGAACAGGAATATATAACTATAATTCATGAATGCGACATCCTCATCATAGGTATGGCTAAGAGTGGTGAGATATAAGTTGAATGAGGTGACATTTATACATGGTGACGAAGTTTTGCTTAGCTTGTCCCAATCATCCCTCCAATTTTCCAGCTTCCGCCATTCCAACATTATATTATTGAAAGTTTTCTAGATATGTCCAGTAGTCAACGCAACGCGGAGCAACTAACTTTCGTAATGATACACCCCGTATGATATACAGATGTAAGTATTCTTGTTCCTTTATCATATAGAATCGTATCGGATGTCAACGGCGGTTTTATAGATCTGCTATCGATACATCAATTGATTGTTCTATCTGTCGCATACAGAACGCGAAAGATATAAGTGTTTAGCTAGAGGAAAAAGCAAAAGTTCGTATGTGCTGTTAATTCGATTACCTGACGTTCAGTTTTGGAGTTCTTTCAAGTTCAGCGGTTGGGCTCTAATGGACCAGAGTTGGATACTTGCTACTCTATCGCTCGGCTATTGTCTTCACGACCCTCTCAGGCACTGCCGCCCGTAATTGCATGCCACTCTGGAAGCTCTACAAACGTTACAAGATATTTACACCATATTAAAGTGCCAATTTCGTTTACATTCGGACAATGGTGCATTATAATTACTTGCACAATCTTTATGCGTTGATGCACGGATTGACGCAAACGAATCGCAAACTTCGGCTGTCAGTTATCGTCTGAAAATTAAGGTTTACAATTTCCGCCCTGTTAGCATAAAAAATGGTCTAGCTTAGCGTGAGATGCATGTTACAAAAGCACTGACCAGTCATCTTGTCAGTAATGAGAGCGTTGGCGATTTGTCATATTGTATGAAGAGAACTTTACACAAGTACTATCTACTTTACTTTATTGACGTGCGTTACCATTCTCAGCTTCTGGGTCAATCTGTGAGGGAGGGACGATACGCAACATCAACCTATTCTCCCACGGCAGCAACGTTCCGAGGACGTACCGTATAGAACAAAATAGGTTAAAAATAATGAACTTTGTGCTTCAGCAATCAAAAGTACTCTCTGTACCACAACCACCTGTTCAATAGGGGGAAGTAAGGGATCAAACTCCTGCCATCTGCTTTCATCAACGCCGTAGATGTGGAATTGGTAAATTGAAAACGTCCCACCCTGATGCCTGGCGGTTTCCTGCTGCGCTTTGAAAGGGATACCCTTATTTTCATTTGTTGTTTAGGTTAACTGTTTACCCGTAGAAATTTTGTACTGCGGTATAAGCGTATTTCGACAGCTTTGCGCTCCTTGTCACACATGTTTTCCGTCCTTCTTCCTTGTTTTTTTTTTTTTCTTGAAATGTGTACTTTCTCTCTCTTAGCAGAGAGCCCTGCAAAAGTTCTTCCACAGCGAGAGAGAATAAAAAAAGGAACTTCCAGTGCCGATTTGTGATAAAAATAAGCGTGATTGTTGAACCACGTCAAATTGTGATTGGTTACTTTTGTTCTCTTTTGAGATATTGCCTCATGCTGAGTCAAGCTCAAACTAAGGAAAACTTAAATAGCGTGAACGGTATAGCAATTAGCAATTAGGATATTCCATCGCACTCCATTCACTTCGTATTTCAATGGACGCGACCGGGTGGGAACCATTCCTATTGATGCATGTAGTTTTTCGTGAACTCATGGAAGAAGTGTTGGTGAGATGCGACGTGTGGCGAACCTTAATGTGCAAAGTGTGAGAAAAAGCTTTATTTTTTTTTGCTATAGGATTACAGCCACTACCGGTGAGGATAGAAAGCACGCAGGCTAATTGATAATGGCAAGATCTAGAAGACCGTAATCTCACGTGTGTGAAGCCAGAGTACTTCTCGACTTTAAGAAAAGAAGAAAGAAGGATAAAGAATAAAAAGAAAAAAGTAGGTGTCAATCTTTTCTTACGTCAGGTAGATAGGAAACCTTATCTTTGGCACAACCAGCAACTTCACGCTGAGGCTGTGCAAGGATCTTTTAGAAGTGAACGAATCATTAAAAGAAAAGAGTCTACTAGATTCATTTATTCTTTCATACATCGTCGTGATTGTTGATAATAAGAACGAACCTATATCTAGTTGTTCCTGAAGGGATTCTTTACAGGAACACCGAAATCAGAGTCTCAAATCTCCGCTGCTAGGTCCTGTTGTAGCCAAAAACCTTGTCTGCGAGCAAGTTTCCTGAGGCTAAGTCTTGATATTAGGCGAGATTTATAAGATTTGCTGAGAAATTACGACATGTCTTAAGCGACAGTGAAGAGAGCGCAGGTGAAAAGTAGAAACGAAGAAAAACTGCGGGATCGAAGGACATCACGTGCATTGGGGTGTCCAAGAGAGAGAGAGTTTGCGAAATAAGCCCCGTGGGCATTAACGTGTTGCGCAACAAAGAAGACCCAGGTTATGGATGCATCGAGGGCGTGAAGTAATTTAAGATCATCAAACCTCGATTATGCATTTATTCATGTTTGATAAACCCCATTTCATAACTCCTCCTGACATTCCCAAAGACCCATTGGCGGTACGCGAAGAGCAAATCTCTCTTGATAAAAAAGGATTGGTTTTTTAACTGTTCCATCCTTTTTGTTTTCTCCCATTTCAAAAGCATCCTGAACTGACAAGCCAAGCACGACAACAACCACAACCACAGCAACGACGAAGTCGACGTTTGCATGGTTCGACAGGTGCAGCGCCATCACCCGCCATCTATGTGTCCGACGATTGTGGTACTGCGAAAATCCAAGGCGCCACGCAAAATGACGATGGTATCTGGACGTCTGTGAATGAACCAATGGATACGGTTGCCGGACCTCTCATGCGATCTATCACGAGGCCACGTCTTGAAGAATGCGACTCGTCTTCGTCGCTTGTCTCTCATCTTCCCGATACTTCCATCCAACATACCAACAACATGACTACCACACCCTTTTCTTTCTTATCCACCGACCACAACAATAGTCGCCTTTTGCAAGCGATCCGCTCTCGCAAGCGGCGCGAGAGTATTGGCGAGGTGACGGGTCGGTACAAACCATGTTCCTCGATTGTTCCGCGCTTAACAAAATCATCTACCTATGCGAGCCGCCATCGTACTTCATTGTTGCGTCGTGACACAGGAACGACAGAACCGGCGGCAGCAACAGCAACTATTGTCACTACATCCGAGAACACTTACAACAGCAGTAATAATAATAATAATAATAATAATAGTAGTAGCAGAGCTGTACATTGGGACCCACACATCGATGCATTCGAACTCTTGCGAGCCAAGATCACGGGTATCACGCGGGCGATGCAGGAGTTTCATGTCCAGGAACTATTTCGTGATGAACTGACGGAGCGAAAGCTGGAACGTCATCGCACTGCACCGGAGCTCCATATGCGCCGGAGTTCCTCCGCCAGCAGCAGCACCACGACGACGACGACGACGACCATCAGCCGATTTAGCCCTCCGCCACCGCCATATGATCTCCACCATCGCCACCACCACCAACAAAGACGTCAACGTGTCCATTCACAGGGCTCGATCGGGGACCCGTCAACAGAGACGGACCATCATCCTCTACATTGGAACACCGACCGGGACAACGAGCAGGAGGATGACGAGCACGACGACCAAGACAATGAACCTCCGCTCGACATGCCAACGAGCCCGAATCTTACCGCCCTATTCCTTACAACCAATACCTTAATTCATTCACGGCTTGATGAGCTGTCGGAAACGGCGTCGATCGTTTCTTCGTGCGACCTCGATTCATCATCCGCTGAGTGGCGCCTCCAGTTCCTCGAACTGATGTCGGGCTGCATCACCCAATCAGAAGAACTCGAGTCGCTATCAACGGATATCTTGGATACAGAACGGCGCGTACGTGAACTGCTTGTCATCAATGAAACGGTTCATGAACAATTTCAGGCACGCGAACGTGCCTACGAGGAGCGCATCCGGGAGTGCGAAGATGTCGCTAGGCAACAATTGCTAATGATCGATTCCCTGGAGGAGCTGATGAGTGACTTGGAAATGAAGATGGACCAACAAAAGAACCAATCGGAACAAGAAACGGAAGAAGAACCATCGGAACAGGAAGGTCGATGGAATTTCCGTCAAGCCGTCGCTGATATCCTGCATTTGGAAGAAAAGGATGATTTACTTCACAAAATGCGATGGGATGTTGGCATGTTTGTGGGTGGTGGTGTCGGGACAGGCCATGTGATCCATACCTTTGAAGGTCAGCTGAATGGCATCGAAATGATGATTGCCGGTTCAGGAACAACGACGATGGAAATGGAAGAGGACGAAACCTACGAGGTATAATAAAGAGACTAACTTACTCTATCAAGGCTACCCATTGACTCTAACAACCCTTCTCGTTTTCTAATAGTCTTTTTCCATATCGCCCACGATCACACACGCACGTTTTCAGCGTCATCAGTACATTTTGCACATCACCCCCGAAGACCGCAAAAAACGGTTCACATACCTTCCTAAATACAAATGGGTGCCGGATCAGATGGCTAAACAATGTCAATTTAATCAAGGTTCAAAACGTGGCAGAGCATGTAGTACACGATTCTCATTTTTCCAACGGAGACATCATTGTCGAAGGTTAGTCTTTCTCGCTCTCTCTCTCTCGCTCTCTCTATATAATTTTGGAAAGTCTTAACCAATTTTTATTTGACTAGATGCGGGAAAGTCGTCTGTCAACGCCATAGTTCGAATCGACTTCCTCTTTTTCCTCATTCCTCAGCACAAGGAAAATGGTCTCGTGTTTGCGATACCTGTTTCCACGATCTAATGGTCAAAGCCCAGTAAAAAAAAATGTCTCTGTAGGCTTTTTCTTATTGTAAATAGCTATTACTCTGTACAACTTCTCTTTCTTTCTGTACCGTCTGCTTATTTATTTAGTTTTCCGATTCCTTTTTTTTTCTTTTTTTCTTTTTTATTTCTTGAGAATGAATGGATCCATTTTATTTGTTCGGGGGCATAAACTAATCGAGTTTAAAGAATGGAGGGGAACATTTTTTTGTCACTCTTCTTCATCTTTCATACAAGCATGTCTTTTAAGGGGGGAGGAGGGATTGCCATAGTTTGCTTATGCCACGTCGTCTGCCAAGGATGGTTTTATCGTATCGCACGGCTCTCCCATCACAGTGATATCCATCGTACCATTTCCACGTTCAAATTCATAAGTCATACTTAGCAATGAACTTTTGGACTGGGTATACTTTGCTTCTACATCCTCAAACACCTAGAACAAGTTATCAATGCCAATAGGCCAAAGTAATAATAATAATAATATGTGTACTGGCACCTACTTGGACAATGCATAAATGCTGGATAGCCACATCTATTTCTTCCCATGACTGAAGCGATCGGATGCCTTTCATAAATGCGTCGAAAAATTGATTGACGTAAACGAACGAATACATGTATTTTCCCTCGTTTAACCACAGCGCTTGCTGGATTTCTTTCGACTCCAGTACAATATTGCCAAATGAATAAATGCTGGTAGTACATTCAATCGTGCGGCGGTCACGGGTCTCGAAAAACGACGTGTTGCTGAACATAAAATCAGATAAGTTCAGATTGAGATCCAGTTTGACCTAGTCTCATATTTTTTAGAACTAATTTGTATTATTATTATTTTTTTATATCGCATTTACCTTTGCTGACAAGACAATGTTGGATGTCTGCATTAGCCCGGCTAAAGGAGGGCATTTTTCTGGACTAATAGGTCCAGTTGTGGTGGCTAGTTGATCCAGCTGACATTGTGATAACAGTGCCAAATTATGCGAATGCGTGGTCTATAACAAAGAATGAGCTATCAACAAAAGATTAAAAGAAAGAAAAAAAAAACAAACCAAAGGATCACATGGAAGTGTATATTCCAGGTATAAACAAAAATAATTAGGCCAGAGAATGGCTGCTGACGGAGACGACGAGACTAATGAGGATCGAGAAGGTGACGACGACGACGACTGTTGCTGGTGTTGCTGGTGTTGTTGTTGTTGTTGTTGTTGTTGTTGTTGTTGCTGTTGTTGCTGTTGTTGCTGGTGCTGTTGTTGCTGATACTGTTGTTTTTGGTGTTGATAGTGTTGCTGATGGTGTTGTTGTTGTTGTTTCGGCTGTTGTTTACATACCACATCGAGCATCTCGTTATTTAAAAATGTTAATGGGTCGACTAGACCAAAGAGAGGGATATCTATCATGGCGTGGTGTTGACTGTACATCACATGAGATGGTGAAGATGAAGAGTGTGTAGAGGACTCGTCCGAGAGAGATTCGGATGATAACTGTGTTGTAGTAACGCCCGTACTAACATTTTGGATAGTATCTGTAAGTAGCCGCATAACTTAATAGATAAGTTTGTTAGTAACCAGCATGATAATTTATCATTTACATTACAATGAGGGTCGCCTTTGCGTGTGTTCTTTAACACTTGGATATGAGATGATACTTGTTTCCGAGTACGCATCTTGGATGTCTTGCGATAGATAAAATCAGAAATGAGTTCGTTTCGACCTTGGTTTCCATAGTAAAAAAAAAAAGCAATTAGTTTCCATGGTTTATTATCATCATTTCTATTCTTATTATTGTTATTGTTATTACCGCATGGTTTTCCATTGACAAGAATTTTACGTCGGCCTAACTTAGGAATGGTTTCCAAGGCTACAAAAGGTTATTTTTTTTAGAAGAAGATGTCTTTTTTTTTACCTTCAATAAAAGCAGCTTCAACGTCGGGTGGCCAGACTTGCTGATACAAAGAAGAATGAATCTTTTATTTCTCTATTTTTTTTATTTTATATCTTCTTTTTCTTCTGCTTTACCTCTTCTTTATCTTTTTGAAGTCCGTTGTCTTTTTTATGATAGTGCCGTGATCGTCTGTCAGCTACAAGTTGTTTTTGAAAGAAACCAGTAGTATTTCCATTGTTGTTATTATTGCGTCGTGATTGAGTAGAAGAAGAAGGCGCTTCGGGTTTGCAAAATAGATCCTGAGCACAGGCAAGCATAGTGAAGAAGAGAAACCAAAAAAAAAAAAAAAAAAGAGCGGACAGGTGAGGAAGGAATGAAAGGAAAAGAAACAAACCAATCGGGAAGCGGCTAAAAGAAAAGAGAAAAAGAAACGTCTAGCACAGACCCAGGATAACACCATTGTTCTTTTTGTTTTAATGATGTCCGCCCCATCGTAGAAAGGGGTAATATAGTAGAAAAAGGTCAGATTTGCTTCGTTAGAAACACGACGTATGCAGCGTGATTAAATTTCATCTGATGCAGGGTCAAACCTGAAGATCTTTTCTTTTTTTTTTTTCTCACACACAACCCATTCAATGAAAAAGTAGAAAGTTTTTTCTTTTTTGATTACCTATTTAACAAACTGGAAAAAAATATACCCTTATCTAAGTTGGCCAGAGGCGCTAAGATTCCGTAGACTCGCCTTCTTTTTCAACGATTTGGCGGCATAATGGCGTACCAAGTTAATTTGATCTACTCTTAGATCATCCAGTAACCGATACATCCCATCACCTAATAGTTCTTGGAACGCAACAATCGCATCTACACATGATTTTCGAATATTGATGACTGGATCATTCATGCCCTATTTTCAAAATTTTAATTCTTCATTTCTTTTGTTTTCAGAAGAAAAAAAAAGACCCGTTTACCTTGCGGAACACGTCCACTCCACCACGTGTGAGCCAGTCATTAATGAAGTTGGTATCGTTGACTTCTTTGACCCATTTGCCTAGATACGTAAACGCTGAACCGATGGGATGGTATCTCGATCCACTCCATGCATCTGAAGAGTTGGTATGTGTAGGTGACAGAATCAGTCGATAGATCAGATAAGATAGTAGTATCTCAAAGACTGTCTGTGAATCCAATGCGCCAAGCACTGCATCTAAAGCATCTTCTGCTGCCGTACAGATCTTTTTTTTAAAAAACAAAGAAAAAAAAAGTTGTGAATATCTTTTGCCTGCATTGCTCAATAATAAAACTCACTGCAGGATCTTCGTGACTTCGCAATTCTAACAAACGCTCCGTCAACAGAGCCTCCAGGCTCATCCCTTTATCATCCACCTTGCGCTCATAAAACCGGAAAAGTCCCGCCTGCGTATTTGAGAGCTGCTGAACAAGATCAAGAGCGGCTGCTGTATGTGTCGTATTAGAGGGATCCAGGTAGAGCAACGTTCCCTGAACAACCTCGACAAAGTTGCCGCCATCGTTGTTGCCACCCGCCCAAAGTTCACTTCCAGGGTCCTCGGATCCGCCCTGATCCCATCGTTTCAAAACAGGGGCTTCTTTACAAAGGCGCGTCATCTTACGGAATGTATTGCTATCGGCTGCCATAACATTCATCTTGTCCACCAAACTATACAATGCAACCGTTCGATCTTTGCCACCGACTCGGCCAACCGCGTTGGATTGACTTCGTTTGTTCTCTTTAAACACGGCCAGGCCTTCGTTCGTTACTTTAGACGCAAAATAAGGAACAGTAGTAATCAATGGCACCACTTTGGAAGGTGTTGGGTCCACTTGAAGATGGTCAGATGCGTTCGATAAACGGCGTGTGCTCACTGCACCATTCTCGATAGCCATGTCCGATATTTCATCGTCTAGCATCTTTTCACTTTCCACAAGATCTTCCTCTTGGGCAGACGATGGAACCTCTTCCGATACATTAAACTAAATCCTAGGTGAGTATTCACTTGCTTTGTGGTAATCCTTACCGGTGGAGCAACTGTAATTGTGAGATCATGTCCGTCCATTTGATGACTGAACGACTTGATCGAATCATCGATGGCCAACTCTGCTTCGTAGACTCCTGCTACTTTCGGTTGTTCCTCTTCTGTTTCGATTTCATATAGATCCGGTACTCTCTTCTGTTCCTCGTGTGTTTCGGCTTCCTTCCGCTCTTCCTCCACTTTCTCCTCTTTAAAAACTTCCTCGTGAGACTGCACATCGACCAGCGCAGGCACAATAACATCTCTCGTCATTTCGCTGCTCACATGCGTCTGTGGTATTATGTCGCTGTGGAGAGTAACTTCTTTCACTTCGTTCGTTGGCTCGTTGTTGTTATTGGTTGCCTCCGTGTCCTGCATCGTTTCATTGCTGTTTTGCGCAGCATCTTCTGCAACACGGCCGTTGGTATAAGTAGTAGTAGTAGTAGTAGTAATAGTGGTAGTAGGGACATCGTATTCAGGTTCCGTGTTTTGAAGGAGCTCTTGAAGTTCGTCTTGAGGATCTTCCAGCTCTGCGATGGGCTCTGCCTGGTCTACTTCTACTTGCTCCTTTACTTCTTCTTCTCCTTCTTCTTCTTCCTGTAATAGATCCACCGGTGCTGCCTGACAGACGTAGTCTGTAACGGGACGGATATGTATTTTAAGGACACGACACATCTTATTGACCGTGTGTTCATCAAATGTCCCTATAATTGCTTCAAAAAGTTTTTGGTTAACAAGTCTGAGATGGCCGACCAGCGAGATAAGGGCATCATGCCACACGCTTCCTGGTAAGGAAGTGCTCACTAACGGCAATAACCGTATCAGGTATAATCTGACATGTGCATCCGCTTCAAACCATCGGGAGGCTATGTTTTCTGTTGCTCCGCCCAGCCAGTCATTGTGTCTCTCTTCTTCATCGTCTTCTTCTTCTTCCTCTTCTTTTGTCGCTCCTAAACCGATTGTAGGCATCACAAGTTCGTCCATCCACTCTAAAAACTGCCTGGTCAGCTTGCGCCGATTAGCAGGTAAACGGAGGGGATCCTTTTTGTTCAGTAGGGTCGGTCGTTTGTTGTTGCTAGCTGCGTCGCCGAAACCGCCAAAATCGATCAGACTCGTCAAGAGTCGGTCAGCGATTTCAGCATCGTGTCGGGACAGAAAGAGCTTTACTCTTTTCAGTGCCAAGTTAGCGTGTCCGCATTTAGCGGCACCTTCTTCTGTCTTGAGCGTATGCTCATCGGCTGATGCATCAAGGATCAGTCGGGGTATGTACTGTTCAAAAGGTATCAATTTCAGCAGAATGCCGATGGACGCTTCCCATGTTGAAAATGCTTCGTACAATCGTACGTTATCCTCCTGGAACATGCCCCAGATCAGGTTGGCTAATGCCTCGCCGTCCATGTCGCCGTTGCCGGTGTCAAGATGGATCCGTGAAACATCCACCAGCGGCAAGTATGGAACGGGTGTGAGTTTGCGCGCAAGCATATGAATTCCTTCCCATCGTATACTGAGATCGTCGCTGTTTAGCATGGAAAGCAGATTTGGTTTGCGTTTGGCGCTAAGACCCATGACCGATTTCTTTTTGGCAATGGTCGGCACACGGGTTCTCCTCGTCGACGGGAGCGGCGGAGAAGACGGTGGTGGTAGGCGGGAGTTGTGGAGGTTCGATGGAACGGAGGCTGGCGAACGATGGTAGCGTGAGAGATGGGGCGAGGTGCTGCGTGTTGATGGTGAAACGGCGCGTGGTGAAACGGAACGAGTCATGCTCCTGGAGACCTCGTGCGCAGGCGGGTGGTGAGGAGGATGATGATGATGATGATGTTGATGATGGTGCTCTGCCGAACCCGTTGACCCGTTGGATGCGCTGGAGGTAGACGGTGACATGGCATCGTGCATTTCGGAAATATTTCTGTGGGATCCAAGTGAGCTTGACGTACGTAAAGAACTACTCGAATTGGTGGGACTATACATATTGCGATCGTGCCGTGATTTCTGTACAGATGCTTTCCATTTTTCCAAAGGTTTTCTGTTCGCTGGTGGTAGCGATCGCAACAGCCTATCCTCAACGGAAAAAAAACGCCCCGTCTCTGTATTAGCACGGTTGAAACGTGACCAGCACTTACGCTTCGCTTCGATCCTTCCAGTGTTCTGAAAAGATGTGGAACACATCACGACAAGCTTCTCGTACGGCCGGTGTTGCATCTGTTAATCCTTTGTTGAGGATTTTGTCCAAGGTATCTGTGCTGTTGGATCGATCCATAACGGCGCGGGTATGATCTCGAGGTGCATGTGTCTGGAGTACGGTTTTGGTATAAATAATTGTATGCAGTCGTGCCTGGTTATTCTTCTCATTCATTGTCTGCCAAAGAATGTTCATGATTTTGTGGTGGTATGGCGTATGGCGAATAAAGAGGATAGTTGCATCTTTGGACGCGCCGGCGACGATCTTCTTGGTTGTACTGGCGCATTTAATGAGACAGTTTAGGAAGTGGTCAAACATGTAGGCATCGAGTGATTTGCCTACGTAAATACCAATATCCGCAATCAAAGACAGTGCGTTCAGTGCCAGTGTAGTTCTCAAACTTTCGACCTAAGCGGGAATAAATAAATAAACGAAACATACATCTTGACCTCTATCGCTTTTTTCTTTACCGCTTTCAAAATACCGTCCACCATCTGCTTGATGCCGGCCATTAACACATCATGGTACTTTTCGGCTGCATTGCCTCGCAAAATGCCTCGAAGGCGCGCTATGGAACGCTCTCTTGCTTCCCAATTATGCTCTGTTTCTTTGTCCCGGTAGACTTCCACCATGGATGCAAACTCTTCTTGGAGAGCTTTTGCACTCCATATCTAATAAAATAAAAGAGAGAGAGAGAAAAAGAGAGGCTGCTAAGTGGTAAAGTTCGAAAAGAAAGAAAGTTCCTCAGACTGGTAGTCCATGGGTTCTTCCCATCATGTTGTCTCATTCACCTGGATAGCTTCAACATCTGATTTATCAGTTTCTTCCTTTACCGTCATGGACGTATACTAATAATGGCTCTCTAAAGCCATGGAACGGTGAGGAATGGTATTACCCTTTTTTTTTCCTTTTCCCCTTGCTACCTCATTTGCTCACGTGGAATACTCAAGCACTACAAAATTCACGCGGAGAAAGAATTATCCACCGGAATCTGGATGGATCCATATGAGATGCGAACCTGGTTTGTCTTGATAACAGATGAAACTTTTCGATCATAGAAAGAAAACGAAGTTGTTGGAGGTGAGTGTAAAAAGCACTGCGTTTTTATGTGTCAAAAAAAAACATGAGCAGTGACATGGGAGCGCCTATGGGTCGCGATACATTGGCGTTGAGGAATTTTACATAGAATGTTTCCCTAGGTGGGCAGTAACTACATGCATTCGACATACAGCGTTTTATCTTGTTCATATCACTGCTTTCCACCTTAGTTACATCAAGCATAGATGCTAGAATTAATTAAAAACATCCCTTTAATCCCAAAGTAAAGGCCCGCCTTCCTTGATTAACTAGTCTGACTCCGCGAACAGTTCCTTTTTCAAAAAGGTTCGATTGATCGGGGAATTTCATGCCTCTTGTTAGGCCGCATTTCGCCATCAACCGTTGACGAAAAGTGGTGATAACTTTATTTTGAAACAGATAGGAGAAAAGATCTACGTTGAGTCAACTCTCGTACTCTTGTCTTTCTTGCTTTAAGGATGTGCTGGGAAAGGACACCATACTTGCGTTTCTTTTTTCCCTCGCGTAGTGCGCTGCCGCCTGATCAAATTATTATGGAACAGCGCGTCCACCATAATTTGCTGCCCGCAGGTAACTGCGGTAAATGGATGATTATCTATCCAAGAACTGTTTATCAGCTCCAGATAAGCAAGCATCTTGTACTTTACAGGAATGGGTTTTGATTTGTCAGGGCGTGCTAGATATTTACATTTTAGATCTAAGTTCCTCACATGTCTTACTGCTTACTGGAGCTTTCGCACGCTATCTATCTAAGACAGTGTCATTCAAGCATAGTATCCTTGAATTCTTGCGTCATGAAAGGGCCACCACAGCGCAAATATTATTTTTTAATGGACATAATGTTTCCAATCAGACGCGGGTTTCCCAGGTCGAGTCCGCGCAAATCTACTCCCAAAAACATATGAGAAGGCGCCAGTGCGATGGATAAATCCAGAGAGCAGAGTGACCATGATAGCCTGGGAAACGCAAATATTTAGACCCGTACCAGCTTTTCCTTTCTTTTTATTAAAGCACCGTTGGATACATAGAATTCAAGATGGATGATTTATTCCAGGCCAATACACCCACACTGATAGCAGAGAAGGTGGAGCGCTTTCTTCCATGTGGCTTACGTGCCTCTGATGGGCGTGAAACGGATAAATATTTATCCGAAAGCGTATGACCTTGAAGGGCCCTTAAGTCACAAAAAAAATAAGAACGTCGTCACAAACATTTGAAATGGTACTTACGAAGCTCTCCCAGTGCCTAACGAGAGGCTAGTTGGCCGTTCCTTACGGCCTAGCACCACCGAGGGGTGCAGGTTCTTGTTCTTGTTCTTGTTCTTGTTCTTGTTCTTGTTCTTGTTCTTGTTCTTGTTGTTGTTGCTGTTGCTGTTGCTGTTGTGGACGACCTAATGCAGCGGGCCTTGTCTGCAGTTGCATGTCACCTTCCATGTATGCTACCAGAATCCGCCGCATGTTTCTACCCGCATTGACGTCGCGATTCCAAAACTAAAGAAAACCTTAGCTTCGTACTTTCACACAGGAATTACATACCAGTGGCCTTTGTTCTCCATGTTCCATGCCAGCGCCTCCCAACTGATGTTGGTTGCACAACTTAATCGGATGGACCTGGCAGCGGAAATCGTTCAAAGCTATCATGAATGCTGTTAATGAAACTTGCTTTCAGTATGATCTGATCCTCACGTAATGGTTGCAACTCAGGGCATTGCGAAGTCCTTTGCAATATAACATTTTCTTCGTTCAAACAGTATCTTTTGCGACGATCGTCGCCCGGACGACGGAGCATTTTCGTTCTAAGGATACACAATGTTAATTGGTATGAGCTTGCAAAAACCAGTGACTTACTTGTGCTGACACCGTGAAGTGGGCGTCACAAACTGCTGCGTGTCATTATCACAGCTGGAGCACACTTTTGAAGTGTTATATTCGTCTATTAGTATAACAAGACACTTCTGCGCGAGTATTTTCCGGAATTGCTAGCATGTGTTTTTAAGTTAGCATTATCTGAATGGAAAGTATGTAACATATACCTTCACTGGTAACGGACCGAGACCCCTCATTGTAGGCTTCAAATCCGCATCACCATATGCGACGATGGTCGGCTGCTGCTGCTGTTGAATATTTTCTCTTAACCGCTGCCCGCCGGCGCTTCCTTTTTGATCTTGTAGATTTATAATGCGGTTGGATCAAATCCTATCCGAAACATAGACATTAGATCTATAATTAGAGATGTTGTCACTTACGTCTCGGGGCGAACCCGTAGATACCCTGTCAGCCAGTACATTTAACGTACTACGTCGTGCAGAGTACAAGAGCATCCGATTTTCACGATGGCGATAAGCACAGTTAAAGTCGTACATGCTAGTGACCACTTTAGTATCGTTGAATATTCTCAGATAAATGCTCCACTTACGGTCGATGTATACGACTGAGTGTTTGTATATATCTTCTGAACTCCACCGTGGTAGCGACTGTAGGCGGGTTCTCCGCAATTTCGTCGTAATATTGTTGCATGGATGCATCCCGACGTGATTTTAATTCCGTTTGCTTGGCCCACGAGAACATGGATCGGAGTCTTAAAATACCTATTAACGATCATCGATCATCATATGGCAAAGTGGACTTACTGGTATTCATTGTTGCTAATTGTGGCTGTGTGAGCATTGCGCAGCTCTCGAGTTACAAGTGGCTCGTTGGTGTCCACCGCGCTGAACAACGATCGTATGCCCGCGTCAAGTCCCACGATCCTTGATCCTGCGAGACGCTCCTGTGCCAGACCTGTCGGTTCCTTGTTAAGATGATAAATACCCTTCGTCCATGAGCCAAGGTCCATATTCCGGGGTAGAAGCCGAAAATCCCTTTGGGGGGAGGGAAAACGTTCTTAACAAAGTATGAGGACAGGAAGAAGCATGCCATTTTCCTCCCACCGTGTTTGCGACACTCGAATACCACAGATGCGCCTACACCATCCGTTTCAAAATAGTAAGCAAATTCAAGAGCAGTACGTTCAGCATTAACGACAGCTAGATTATAAATTAATTAGCAGCAGTTCGGAAGCACAGCGACCTACGTTCGTTATTCCACCGCCAGCGATTTTTCTGACACTTGTCGATGTTAAATAGTTGTTCCCAAAAATTTTCTCGCCAGACGGGATCTCGACAAAGAGCGTCAAATTCTTTGAGACTGCAATACCGTAGTTGTCTCTGTCTTGGATTCTCATGCTAGAATCAGAGTATTTAATGTACATGACGACTTAAAAGCAGGATACGCTCACTTACCATAAACAGTGGAGGAACAGCATCGTTCGCAAGGAAGGCATCACGTAGGATTTTCCATAGACCCCTTCCCGTAATCGGAAAGTAACCGACTTGATGTGTTGCGATAGGCAGAAGTGACCAACGGCTACCATCATATTGAACTGTGTACGGATACAGCTCGTACATGTATTTCACAATCCTTGGAAAAAGTGGATGGGTTCCTTCATCCTCTGGATCGACCTCGTCAATCAGGATATCACCGAGGTGAGTCTGGTACAGATTGTATTGGGTCCTGTGACAGTCGATATGATTAACAATGAAATTAATCACAAGGTATTTACTCAAAAAAAGTCAGCAGTTCGCCTCTGAAAGGCATATCTTGCCAGTGATGGTCCTCTAGTGGTTCATGATTTGTGATACGAGTAACGGCGAATCGAGCTAGAAGAACCATTGTTAGTGAGATTTATTCGAACTTGTTTCGTACTATGAGCCGCGGGTCCTCCCCCAGGCAAGAAGCCTTGATGGCGCTCTTTCAAAGCGCGAAAATAGGCCAACCATACATATCGCAAATATGTCGAGACATTATTCACGATGTGCCTGCGAACATCTATGGGCATGTTAGATCTATAATCATTAGAAGACTATCTCATACTTTGTATTGCGTTGATTGCAAATGGATCAGGCATCTCGATGAAAAATCCCTCGATCTTTTCGATAGCGTACAGATCTATTATGCCGAGATTGGTGCCATGCATTTTCAATCGATCAATGCTAACTTACATCCACCATGTTCGTCCTTCCGCAACGGCTCAAAGTGATCAATCGCCGTGGTCCAAAGGCTTCGTTCCCATGATGGCTACAAAATAAAGGCATGGATACTTGACCACTTCCCTGCATGTACACACTTACGGTTTGGGTGGTGTTGATGTGTAAGGGCCTGTACTGAACAAACCTGAATGCCGCTCTCCAAAATTCTCGAGTAGCAATTGGTGGAAATGTGAAGTTTCCGTGGTCGTGTCCCTCTTCCGCCCAGCGACGGACGTGTAGGTTTGCCAGGTTCAAAGCGTCACGTCGAAGGACGTGATACTGCTCGGCGATACGCCGGAAACGTTGCTACACGAAATATATGAGTAAGCAATAGATGTGTCGTAGTTTGACTCACCCTTAGATGGCCAAACTGTGGCCTGAGAAAATTCGATACTTTTATTTTTCTTGTAGCCCGTTGGAAGCGTCCTCGATCCCGTGGCAAAATCGAGTGCCTGTAGCGTTGCCTCTGCCGTTGTACGGGTGGGCCCACTCCTTCTTCTTCTTCTTCGACGATAGGTTCCATAAAAATAAGTAAAAAGAGGATAGAGGGGTGGAGAAGTAAAAAATGGATAGAAGGGTAGAGAAGTAAAAAGTGGATAGAAGGGTAGAGAAGTAAAAAGCTGTTTTGGAATGTGGTCATTATGTGTTTTCATTGTTGTCATTCAAAATTAATCATGACGTTTCTTTGTTCTTCTAACAATGCTCAATATCAGGTCATGATCCTGTTTCGCAGATAAACTAGCCACATGTGCGCAACTTGTTCTTTGTTTTACTGTCGCATGAAGAGGCAGCATACGCGGGATCAAGGAGGTGAACGTAACCAGCACGGACATAGTTCATTCAAATGGCAGCAAGAACATTGGATGCGAGCTCCCTGAGAGTTACTTGCTTTGAAAACGCACGAGATAATGTTCAGACCACACACAAACAACAGTGTATCCCTCCTTTTCTTTCACTGCGAGTGTCTAGACTTTTTGCAGGTGCTGCTTTTGACGCACTCTTATGTCGCTCACTTTATTTAGGATTCAAAATAAGATAGCTTTGCTGCGCAACTACTTAGGAAGTACCTAATCACTCAAAACATGCATCAGTCCTCCGTATTTTGAAGAATATTCACGAAAAAAAGAGTGCAAGAAAAAACAGAAGTTCATTTATGGATGAAGGATCAGTAGGATTGAAAGATAAAGAAACGAGCAAGCAACACAGTCTGTGCTCAAACTAATCCCGCGGTAGAAATCAGAATCATTTACGGCAGTTACCAATTATTGGATGGTAATGTCTCTGACAATGACTGAAAAGGATGTCGGAATACGACAGACACAATCCTTGATGCAACGGCTGACGTTCCTGAGGGATCACTACGACCTTGAATCGTTCACAAGATGATGATTGATTGCAGCATCGCCAAGTACACAGTCATCTCTATCGCCTTCCCAAACACCATCACCCTCATTTTATTTGTTTTATGTGGCTCGTGCATGGATGAAACATATCCGCAAATGAGCGAAGGTTGGCGCTGTAACCGGAAAATAAAAAAGCGCACCCACAAATTATTACTCCCTTGAAGTCGCTAATGTGGGAAAGGGATCCTTCGCGTGCCGAGGAAAAGGAGACAAAGTTTATTGCAGATAATAAGCAACACACATCTTTCCTGCAATATTTTGACGAGCAATGGCTAGCTAACAACAAGATGAAGAACTGGTGCGCAGCTTTCCAACCGCAAGTCTTTACCAACATGGAAACCAACAACTATGTGGAAAGCTGGCACAATCAACTCAAGACGACATACCTTGGAAGAAAACGTAACAGAAGAGTAGATCGCTTGATCTATATCTTGACGCATGATGTGGAGTTTGACTTCAAGATGACCACAGCACGCGTAAGCGCAAATGTCGGAAGAATGGGGCCCGCAGAAAGAGAGAGACGACGAGAGATTGCAGCTGTCCAGATACCTAGTGCTGTAGTTGACGATATGGTCTCGGGTCATACTGTCAGATCATTCACACAGGAGGGCGTAGCATATGATATTTCTGTCGAAAATTCGAACATGACAGCATGCACCTGCAGAGACTTCGTCTGGCGCCAAGTAGCATGCAACCATATGTATCTCCTCCAGCGTGCCAATTCCAACCTAAACGTCCTTCAAGGTATTGTAGAAAACGACTTGCATACAGCTTCTAATGCGGAATACTGTTAATAGTGTCTACTTACTCACATGTGACATCAACTGTTCCAGTTCAAAACACGGAAGATGGCACGTTGGACTTCGCGTCACAGAAGACCGTCTTGGAACAGAGAATGCAAAACTTCCTGCAAGAGTTCCAAAGCTGTGAAGGGTGCTCGCCTGAAAAGTTCCTGGAGATAAAGAAGCATTTTGGTGCTATGGAGTATGCTTGGAGCAAAGAAGAAGTGTTTCCCAATACCAATTTTGTCAACACAAAGATAAATAAAGAAAAATGGCCACATTTCGATTTCAATGACCGAATTTGTGACATATGACCTTGGCGCTGTTCAGTCTTTTTGCTCCCATTCATTCACAACAAAAAGAAAGCGTCATGGCATCGTCCGCGGGAGGTTCAGAGCTCTTTCAAAGCTATGAGCAGGAATTCCAGACACTTCACAATGTCATCAAGTCAAAGATTGAGCAAACACTTCCCCACCAGACCGGAGGTTAGTTGAAAACCAGTGGTAGTTCCATGGGTTGAATGACTGAAAAAGCTTGGCAGAGGAACGAAAGGCAACCATTCGGGCTATTGAACGAGAACTGGACGAAGCGGATGAAATGGTAAAAAGAAGGGTTCGTTTTGCTTTTCTATTGACGTTTCTGGACAGATAGGACAAATGGAGATCGAGATAGTCAACATCCCCACGCCATCACGCACACGTCTACAGGCCAAGCTGAGGTTGCACAAATCTGAATGCGGAACGCTAAAGCGGGACTTGGTAAGAAAGAAAGAAAGAGTGAGTTGAAGCACTGTGCAAACATAAAGACGATGTTTTAGCGACGAGCTACATCGGTAGTACCAAGGTCATCTGATCGTGAAGAGTTACTTGGCGGTATGGATGATCTTCACAGTGATCTTGATGCATCGACGATGGACCAACGTCAACGTCTGTTGACGGGTACGGAACGTCTCGGAGAATCCAGTCGGCGTTTGGAAGATAGTCATCGTCTGGCCTTGGAAACAGAAGGCATCGGCATTAACATCCTGAGTACATTGAAGGGTCAACGGGAAACCATCACACGTGCAAGAGATACCGTACGTTTGAAAACCATCTCAGCAAAAATGATACTCATTTCTTTTTGGGATGTTAGTTATCCGAGGCGGATTCCTATATTGACAAGGCATCAAGGACATTGAAGGGCATGGCTCGTCGGTAAGTGTCTATCTTTTACGTATGGTACCACATGGCTGGCACTGACCATCTACCTCAAGCATGGCGACAAATAAGATGATCACTGCCGCCATTATCTTGATCCTTATTGCGCTAATCGTTTTGGTCATCTACAGCAAATTATTCTAAGATTATCCCCCCCTCCTTATCTGACTCTTGTATGCTTCATACTAGGAACAACCATCTTTTCTCTTTTCTTTAAAAAAAAAACACAAAATGTTGCACACACATACGCTATCTTTTTTACTTTGCGCATAAAAGTTTGTGCAGCGTATGCTGTTTTATTTATTGAACTTATTCTTGTACGTCACCGATACCATCTTCGCGAATGGCAAACATGGCTTCGTTTTCCGGAAGTGAAGGGGAATCATAGATTTTGCAAATTCTGTTTTCACCTCTTCCTTTACGTAGATACAGTCTACGAATGTTTCCTTGTCGATCATGCATTCCACTGTCATTTTTTTTTTTTTTACCTTGTACACGACGCATGAGCCATGATGTTGCCTCCCGTAGGCTTCTTTGGGTCGGCATGAAACATGGCTGCAGCTCCATCTGGTTGCGCTACAATATGATTGGTAATAACAACAGCGACACCAAACTGTAACGACGTGTTACAAAGCTGTCGTCAAGGGATGGACAGATATCCTACTATATATATACCTCGTCTGCCAATCGTTGCAAGTGCCTCATAAACTGAGCAAGGTGCATTTGGCGGGCAGCCAACTCAGCACGACCCGAATAGTCGGTACGGTACAATGCAATGGCGCTGTCAACGACTAACAAAGAAAATCTTGGAGAAAAAGAAAAAATGAACGATTATTGTTAGTATCCCCCGATGTACCTTGTTTCTGTCATCATGGCTGATGCTTGTAAAAGTAAGGCATGTTGATGGTCAGAATTGTAAGCTCTTGCACAAGCAATATTATTGAGCGTATCTTCACTGTCCATGCCAAATCTATGTAGGATGATCAAATCAGCTTCCTTTTTTTATAGATTATCTTTGCGAGGGGAACCTGGCTGCGGCAGACAAGATTCGATTAGGACGAAAGGTGCCTTCAGTGTCAATGTAAAGACATCGACCTTCAGCGCCGCCAGAAGCAACGGACAACTGACATGTCACTGCCAACATATGACACAGCTGGGTTTTTCCTGTACGAAACTCGCCGAACAGTTCGGTGATGGACCCCGTTTCGATACCACCTTGTGAATATAAGTGGAAACATCGCAAAACATCTGGGACCTATACCACCAAGGACTTGATCTAGTTCTTTTGAACCGGTTGTAATATGAATCAATTGGTTTCGACGTTGATGGATTTCCATCGCTGTGGTGAATCCAATATGGACAAGTTGCGCAGCTTTATATTTATATATATATATATAGCTTGTGGATCTTTGTTACCTTCTTTCAGGATCTTTTCAACCTTGGCTTCTGATAATCCTTTGATATTTAACAGAACCTTCTTGGGCGAATAAGCAATGGATTCGACCGTGAAAAAGCCAGCTTCTCTGAGCTTTTTGATGTCGGAAGTTGAAACACCGTGTTCCTGAGAAGAAGATAAGACAATCCCTTTATTATCTGTGGGGAAGCTTCTCTCCTCTCCCATCCCACCACCATACTTCTAGTTTGTTTATCAAGATAACACTTGCTTCGGCATCCTCTTCATTCACGTTATCACTCTCTAACTCTAAACCAGGCACGGGTTCAACTGATTTCTGAGATAATGAACGTATGGCCATGATAACGAGAGAAAGAAAGTATAAAAAGAGATAGATAAAGTGAGAGAGGGACGTGTTTATTTTTTCTTTTTTTTCATGACTGGTATTGTTTTTTTTTCTTCCTTGTCCTGTTCAAAGAAGATGACCCTTTACAGGATGAATATTCATCCAATCGGTGTAACGATCACATTAAGACGCCATGTCATTTTTGTAAGGAACGTCAAGTTACCGGATGCCTTGAAGGACATGCACCTTCTCTCTCTTTTTTTTTTTAAAAAAAAATTAAGGAAGTGCGCGTTTATCTCGAGTCTTGTTTGTTATCTATTTAGTTTAGTGTTTTACCATTTTTTTTATTTTTATTTTTTTTTACGGACCGCGGCAAAGGGGAGTGGTTACTCGTGTACACCTACCGAATCCGATTCATTTTCGGTGTACGAGGGAAATGGTACTTAGTTTTAAGATTGAGCATTTCCTCTTTCTTTTTTTTCTTTAAGGGAATGAAAAGCTTATGCAGGTCATTGTAGCAATGCTTACAAAGCTATCGCAACGGGTTGCAGTCCGAATGTTATTATTGTAGATCCGAAAATGTACACAAAAATTGTTCGGGATGTCAAGCCGCTCCACAGATTGACTCTCTTTCTCTCCTTTTCGTTTCATAGTAGAGATAGAGTGTTTAAGGGGAGGAGGGAACTAGTGGGGTGGGGTGTAGGTTATGCAGTATCATACAGTTTTCCGGGTTTTATAATCAAAAAAGGGCTGAAACACTAAAGATTCCGAGTGAACGCCGTTTACCGTCCAAACTAAAACTGAAAAACTTAGCGGAGAGTCAAAAGCTTAGCTAGCTTAGTTCAACAAGCTGCATGGTGGACGAAAAAACAGAGTGTGTGACATTCAAAAAAAAAAAAGAGCAAAAAAAAAAAGGTAGCGCGGACGCAGTTTTATAGATAGATAGATATATATCTGTTATTGACAGACATATATATACAACACGCACACAATAGTTTGAAAGGTAGCAAAAATAAATAAATAATTTCTTTTTTTTTCGTTATTTTTTTTTTTTCATTGTCATTATTGAAGTGCTGCTTCCGCAGCTGCACCGGTGGGCATGTGGCGAGAGGATGACGTGATGGGATAAATAGGATAATGCACCGTACAGTCCAAGGCTGTAGTAGCAAAGGTTCGTTTCGATAATTGATCTGAAACTGAGTTAGTATAAAGATAGAAAAATCAAGACTCAGCGCAAGGATATTTTACCCATCAAACTCGGAATGGTGGTCGATGTTTTCCAGTCATTCGATTCATTGTTCTTTGGTGAGGATGTCGGTAAACCTGTTTCCGACGATACAGAAGACTGCATATGTGGAAGCATCGTAGATGTGGACGAAGTAGAAGAAGAAGGAGACAATGAAAGATTGAGCATGGAAGATGTCAAAGGTCCTGCTGTATGTTGCGATGAATTTTGTCGCAGGATCAAACCTGGTCGTGTAGGTGATAATGGAGGAGGTGGAGGAGGAGGAGAAGAGGAAGGCGGGAAAAAAGAGAGTTTGTTGTTGTTGTTATTGCTGTTATTGCTGTTGTTGTTGTTGTTGTTATGGTTGCTGTTACTATTACTACCATTGCTGTTGGGTGGAGTTACATATCGACCTTCTTTATCTACACAACAAGTAAATCAATCAATAAATAAAAAAAAAAAAGAAAAGAGATTTTATTTTATACCTTTTCTTACGGCGGCAAAAGCAGCTCGTAATTCCGCTTGTTCTTTTGCCACACTGATACCTTGGACGGAATGACGATGAGGTCTGATGATTTGTGGTGGTGGTGGCGGGTGTGGTGAGGAGAGTTTCCTAAAGGCCGCTGTTCCAGACACCTGGCCTCCTTTGTCGGTCTCCTCTGTGAAAGAGGTGCTTTGTGAGAGTGGACTAGGGGTAAATGCTGTCATGAGTTTTTCGATGCGCCTCAGACGATCTTCAATTCTGTCCATGGCCTCATGGTCAGCCGGAGCAACTTGAGCAGCAGCGGCTATAGAACGCTTTCTTCGTTCGGAATTGTTTACGCATTCAATGCCATTGGATGCACAGAAGCTACAAGGGCTGCCCCCGTCACATTTCGTTTTTCGGCGACGACAAGTTTCGCAGGCCGAGCCACTACTCAATCGTCGTGCGTTGGTTGTAGTAAACACGCTTCGGGGATGGTCCGAAACAACACTATAAACACAGTCCATACTCGCATCGACACAGTGTGTACATGGTCGTTGACCGTTGCAAATTCGTTTTCTTCGCTTACACGGCTCACAGGCCCGAAGCGATGAGCAACGTTCCACAAGCAGGTTTCGGTTCGGGTTGGGACTGGATAATTTGCGATTCGTTGGAGGATTAGGTGGCATACAAAAAAGAAAAAAGAAAGATGTATATATAAAAGGAAAAAGAAAAAAGGAAAGAAGAAGAAAAAAAAAAGAAAAGGAAGGTAAGAAAAAGAAAAAAAAGAAACGGAAAAGAAAAAGACCAAAAAAAAAAAAAGATGATGCGGCGGGGTCAATCACACACACACACACACACACACACGCACACATATCGGTGTACATCCGGACCCGGGTGGCAAGCTGACTTTTTTTTTTTTTTTTTTTTTTTTACAGAGGAGAAGAATTAGGGTTTTTCGGTAATGTGATTCCAGGGCAACCTTCCAATGACGAAAAAGAAAAGGAGTGTTTTAAAATGGTAATCGGGACTGATTCCATTCTTTTGTGATACATAGACAAACCTTTTTGTCGGGTTGAAATGCACCAATAAACATTCACTCTGACGTGTTCTGAGACCTCCGCACTCAGGAACTTCCCGCGCCTACACCACATCTATATCTCCCTCCGTCTCTCTATCTTTCTCTCTCTCCCTCTCATCTCTCTCTCTATAGGATCGGAGAAAAAAAGAGAGTTCACCTCAGACTTCTTCCCGTATTTCTTTCATCCTGTCTGTGCACATTGGACATAGGGGAAAAGAAAAACACACCCACACCCACATATATATACATATATTATATATATCTCTCTTTTTCTGCAATTTGTTTGGAAAATAAAAAGGATATAAAAAAAATAAAGAACACATTTTTTTTTTATTTGCCACGCAGCAAAATAAAACACCTGTGTTGCCATGTGACGTACCCAGGATATGATGTTCCCGATGTGTTCCTTTTTCTTTAGTTGCCTGTCATGAGCGCATTCTCGGTTTCACACGGTAAGAAATAAACAATAAATTCGATCTCCTTGCGTAAGGAATCACAAAATTGGTTCAATGGCAAATCGTTATCGTTATAACCAAAAGGATTTTCTAATGGCAGAAAATCATAACTATGAGTTTTCTTGTTGTTGTTTTTTGTCCCCCCCGTTTCTCTACATTACCTATCTGGGCACCAATAGCGTCAATGCCATGCAACGTAAAAGATGCTAGCACAATGATCGGTACAACCCACCATTTCAATTCGGCTACCAAAGTGAACGGGATAGCAAGCAAATACAGCGCAAGGGATTGTTTCCTTTTTCAGTGGTTAATGCAACTTATCCTTTTCTGCATAATCCGACTTTTTTTGCTTACAGATGAATATGGTATACAGCCGGGATAGGTGTGCTGACAATGCGTTCCAAACCTGCCAAACAGTCATTTAAGGAATTGAGATGGGAAATGATGACACCCGAGAAGGTCGAATCAATTTTGCCAACATCTTGGGCTTGCTGGGTATAAAGACTCATGCGGAAAAGAATTTCTAGGGGAAGTGACATATCGGCATTGCCTTCATCCGGAAGATCCTCATCACAAACAAATTTACGACGAATCGATGCATAACGGTCTCTTTTGTTGGCCAGATCATTCGGATCATCACCGGGTGCAGATTCAAGTGGCCCTTGCTGACGATCGGATGACGGTGTGTTCACAGCACCAGCAGCAGCAGACGTGTTCTTATTCGGCGTACCATACTGCTCCAGATCATCTGCCGCTGCAGGGACCCAGTTGGGAGGCAGGAGATAGTCCAGATCAAAGTAATCACACCCATATTCCTTACGAAGATGATGCTTGGTTGCAACTGCAAACGCCAACAACAACTTCATACATCGCATCTTTTCCAAATGATCATTCTGAGTACGCTCAGGGATACTGCACCAGATAAGACGGGAAAGATTGCGCACATTGCTAGCCAAGTCTTGCCATAACTGTCGACCCTCATAGTACCGCGCATAAGACGTGTTAGCTCGGAACGCAAGCAGCAGACCAAGGACCACAGACAATGCAGGAACTGACCAAAAAAAAAATTTAATCTCTTAATCAACCGGGAAAATGAAACATTTTCATTTCATGGTAAGGTAAAAAAGAAACTTACCGACAGAATTGCTCAATGCAATATTTTTATAACCCTTTTCAAGGTACAGGTATGCAATACCATAGGTATAACTCGCTATCACTATAATCAAAGGTAAAATGGTAGGCCATACCTTGGAAAAGAGAAAGGTGTCAAACAACGAAACCAAGTCTCACTTCCACTACTTACGGAACCTTTCCATCTAACATTGGTAAGGCCATTCGGTCAGTAAAACAACGGTGCGCATTGTGTCTATGCTCATTTTTTACCTGAGGTGATCGGGGTAGGACCTCAATTTTCGGAGCCAGCGGGACCTGTGGTAACCTGGCGGATGGTCGGGCTGTATTTCATGGTTGAAAATGTGAATGGGCATGATGGCAACAATGTCTTCCCCTCTGGTCAACCAAGTCTGCAGAAAAGAAAAAAAAAACAACAAAGGAAGAAATATGACATCAACAGATCTAATGCCTTGTATCACCGTCGGCTGCAACACCGCCTTCGGACCGTCGTAAAAGTAAGGCTTTCATGGATACACGAGCGTTACATCAAATGTATTATCGGCGCCTGACGAAACGACATGGAAATGGATGACTATTGCATATAAATAACGAGAGAGAATAAGAAAAAAACATCAAAAATAAGCAATCTTACCTTTTCCCAATGAGAAACGGTTTTGTTGTTATGCAATGAGCCCCCACTACCAAAACCATGGACAAGGAGACCCGTAGTGGCGCCACATCTGCAGAACAAAAGCCTGCGCAGCAAAACACGTCGTGAACATCCATCCTCATCCAAGAATAGCAAACTTCCACTACGAGTGTGTGCATGCACACTCCACGTACCTGATAATAAGTATAAAAGATCTCATTTATTAGCCATTGCTTTGTGAATTCCTCAGTCATGCTACTTTTTGCACTGCATGAAAAAAAAAAAAGGTTTTTATTATCTGCGATCCTGGGAGCTGCAATCCCCTTTGAGAAGTAGCGGCTTTCCTCTGCGCAGTACGACAGCAAGCAAAGCTTTCTGTTACTTTACTTACTACTACTACTACTACTACTGGAACAGATTCGATCCTTTGTACGTCACATTTCAAAAAGCACAAACATCGCGTTTTCTTATTTTCTTTTTTTTTTCCATGCCAAATAAGGAAGTGTATGCTTTTTTTTTTTCAATGAAATAATGAAATCTTTCAAGACGACGACAATGAACAAAAAAATCTTCGTTTGAACGGCGATTCAACCAGCTCTTCGGTTGAACTACCCTAGGGCCATGTTTGTGCGCGAGCCAATTTCTGCGTTACGTGGATCGGAAGCTTTACCAAAAATGACATTGTACCTTGTGAAAAAGCCACGCTGTCTTCGGCTAAATACGCCGATGACGCTAACAAAAAGAAAAAAGAGTGGTGATTTACAAAAATGAAAAAGAAAAAAAACAACAATAACAACAGAACTCTCTTGAAAAAGAAAAAAAAAATAGACAAGAAGAAGAATAAAGAAAAAAAAAAGGTTTTGTGTGTGTGTGTGTGTGTGTGGTGTTGCAGTCTGAAGATAGTCGCTAAGCAATTTTGCTTTCTTAAGGAAACTAGCACTTACGTAATTAGTTATTGTTGTTTGCTGGTTTTGCATATGTATCATCAATTTCGTAACGTATAGTAATGGCCGGTTGCTCCGGTTGTGGGTATCATGGCAGTCGGAGAGGACACATTGCGTGGAGCGGCGTCGGCGACAGTACAAGTGGGGCGAAGACTAAAAAAAAAAAAAAAAAAAAAAAAACAA